>ML780681.1:2078545-2093996 GCA_009831015.1 Picea engelmannii
ACACACTCTCTCTCTTTCTCTCCCATTATATCTTTCCTTCCCCATTTCTCTCTGTCTATCCCTTCGCCTCTCTTTCCCCCTCTCTCTATTTAACTCACTCTCACCCTCAATCCCTCTCTCTCATTGTCTCCCTATCCCTCTCTCTCTCTCTCTCTATTTCTCGCTTGTTCCCCCCCTCTTTTTACCACTCTCTCTCTCCCCTTCTCTCCCCCTTCTCTCTCTTACATATATCTCCCCTACTCTCCCCTTATATATATTACCTCTCTCTCCCCTGTCAGGAAATGCATAACACTTCCACACTAATCCTATAAGAAGAGAAGAAGAATTTAATAAAGAAACAAAATAACACAAGAAATCACATAGTACATCGATATTTTACCCAAGAAACCAACATTATTTTGAGTGTTATTCTCTGTTGTTGTCTTATTCATTCATAATAAAAGGTTACATGTCTAACCTTGGTGCACACCTAAGAAAAAATTGACATCATACCCTCTTGTACAAGAAGGAACAACCCTGTAGCCAATTCGGCTTACATATCCATGACCAAAAACCTACAGTTACACATGCATTAACCTACAAAAGTGCATTCTATGATGACCTAAAACAACATCATTTATGACCTTACAACATGCCTATTTATAGGGTTTACAATAGGAAAAACCCTAAATATTGGTGCCCCAAAAAAGTTTACAGATCCATGCATATCATTAGCTAAAAATCTTGGGATTCTATTACAGTGGACTCCAAGTCTAGTTTACTAGTTGGCCTTAATTCGGTCTCTAGTCGATCGTCTCACCGCCACTTTTCGACCTCTTGTCGGTTTACTTGTCGTCGATATATTTGACTTCGACTTTACCTAGTCGACTTCCTCGAACTTCGACTTGTTGTTGATGTTTTTGATCTACCTCGACTTCGACCGTTAGTCGATTCACCTCGACTAGAATTTCACTATAAAGAATATAACAACCAAACATTCTCCCACTTGTTGTCTTATTTTCTAAAATAGGAGACTCGTAAAGTTTATCTCATAGACCCAGGGTAGCAATTCCCATTGTCTCTTTGCACCAAGAGAACTTCATAGTACTAACAGACTTGGTCAACGAGTCTACTATGTTTTCCAACATTTCTACTTTCTCTAATAGCACCTTGTTAGTTTCCACCATGTCTCTTACGAAATGGTATTTTACATCAATGTGCTTAGTATTTGAATTATAAGGAGGGTTCTTTTCCAGAAATATTGTGCTTTGACTATCACAAATTACCTTCATAGCTCTCTTCCCAAACTCGATTCCTAAAAAAAATCTTTGAATCCATACCCCTTCTTTGCTTCCATGAGTGGCCGCCATGTATTCAGATTCTTTTGTCGACAAGTCTACGACCACCTGCCACTTTCTCATTTAGCTTATTTCTCCATCGAACATATTGAAGAAATATTTTTTGGTCAACCTTCGTCAATCCAGATCTCCAACCCAGTCGACATCGAAAAAGCCATGTTACCACTGCCACATCTAGTTTTTCCTTGGTACCATATAGCGTAGTCTTTCGTGCCACAAGAATACCTGAATACTCTCTTGAAAATTGTTTAGTTCTCCTTTCTAGGTGTCAACATGTACCTTCTCAACGCTCCCACTACATGGGCAATGTATATTCGAGTGAATACCATCACATACATCAGAATACCAACCACACTTACATAGGGAACATGTGTCATGTCCTTTATCTCTTTTTCTGTCCTTGGAAACTGTTCAACAATAATCCGCGTTCCTACTGGAATTGGCACCTTCATCGGTTTGCAATCCTGCATTTTGACTTGTTTCATAATTTTTTCAATATAATTCATCTTATTGAACTAGATATTTCTAGCAGCTCGATCTCTCTTAATATCCATTCCCAGAATGAAGTTAGATGCACTGAGATCCTTCATGTTGAACTTGAGAGATAACTACTTCTTCACCTCCTTTATTGTGTCCATGCTTTTTCCAATCAACAACATGTCATCGACATACAAAGATACATATATGAAACTCCCACCTTCTTCCTTGGAATGTATTTAGTGATCATCTTTTCTTCTCACAAATCCCAAACTAAGGATGTAAGTGTCAAACTTTTGGTACCACATCCTTGGCGATTTCTTTAGACCATAAAAGGATATTTTGAGTTTTTACACCAACTCTTGATTTCCATTTACTACAAATACTTCAGGTTGTTTCATGTAGATTTCTTCCTCCAAGTCCCCATGTAGGAACATTGTATTCACATCCATTTGTTCTATCTCCATATTGATTGTTGCAACCAAAGACATTAATAGTCTAATATAAGTTAGTTTTTCAACAAGGGAAAAAATCTCACCGAATTCAACTCCCTCGACATGGGAATATCCTTTTGCTATAAGTTGATCTTTGAACTTATCGACTTGTCTTGAAACATTCATCTTCTTCTTGAACATGCACTTTCTATCGACGATTTTCCTTCCACTAGGTAAATTTACTAAATCGCATGTCTCATTCTTGTACAAGGATTCCATCTCTTCAACCATGGTGTCCTTCCAGAGTTTAACCTCTATTGAATCGAATTCCTCACTATGACATGGGATCATCATCGATGAAATTTCACGTGAATGTGAAATGGAAGTCGGGAGGACTATACCTTTCGATCGGTTTTCTTACTCTTTTTGACCTCCTTACCACTGAAGTCAATTGTTCCACCTCTTCCTTAGATTATGTCGACTCATCTGAATCATATTCTTCGTTCCTTAGTTCAAACTGCATCGTATCAGGATTATTCTCAGTTTGAAGAACTTCCCCAGGCTTGGATTTACCTTTGAATTCTCTGAAGACCACATCTTGACTGTACACTATTCTCCTTGATGTAGGATCCCATAGCTTATATCCTTTCATCCCTTATTTATATCTGATGCAAATTCATTTGACTACCTTCTTGTCCAACTTACTCCTCGTTTCCTTGGGAACATGCACAAATGCATCACAACCAAAAACTTTGATATGTTCGACCAAAGGATTATTACCCGACCATACCTCATTTGGAGTCATGTTGACTAGCATCTACGAAGGAGACATATTTACCATATATATTGTAGTCTCGACTACCTCTGCCCAAAATTCTTGTGCAAGCCCAGCACCGTTGAGCATGTTCCTTGCCTTATCCATCAACATTCTGTGCATTCTCTCAGCAACTCCATTTGGTTGTGGGGTATATGGTGTGGTATTTTTGTGTGTTATTCCACACTTGTTACAAAACTAATCAAATTCCTTTCCATAGAATTCACCACCATTTTCATACCTCGACACTTTAATCCTTTTCTCTGTCTAGTTTTCCACAAGACCTTTAAACTCCTTAAATCTCTTGAAAACCTATAGTTTCTTCCTCATAAAATATATCCATGTCTTCCTGGAAAATTTATCTATGAAGGAGAAATAATATTGATATCCACCAAGTGAAGGAATTGTAACCAGGCCAAACACATCACTATGCATCAATTCTAGAATCTCATTTTCCATTGTCGCTCCATATGTTAACCTCACTCGACTTTGTTTCCCATACATGAAATGTTCAAAAAAGTCAACTTCTATCCCACATTTAGGAAAACCTTCGACCATAAAATTTATTTGCATAGCTCGAAGTCCTTTTTCTCCAATTTGTCCCATCCTCTCGTGCCATAACTTAGTTAGGTCGAGTTCATCATGTCTTGTCGAGTCGATTTGAACCGACTTGGCTTGATTCAAGTCAAGTTCTGTTGACATCAAGTCGATTTGAGTCGCATTCAAGTCAATTTCAATAGAAATGATGTTGTTGCATCTAGTCGAACCCACATTCCCTAATAACTTAAACAAGGTACCAATCCAAACTCCCTTCATTAATACCATCGCACCTCTGGCCATCTTGTAAAAATCCTTATGAAATAGAGTATGAACACCTGCATCACTCATCTTGATGACAACTATCAGGTTTCTTTCCAAACCCAAAATGTGTAGCACACCGGGAAGGGTTATTTTCCTCCCATCTTCCAGTGTTAGTCAGACTCTTCCCCGTCAGAAAATTTTGGTTGTTGAGTCATCCCCCATGAACACATTTGTCAGAAAGTTGGCTTAGGTTGATGGATATTTGGCATGTATTGTTGGTTTCCATTGATTTCAACCATTGGAGAGTGATATTGTATATTTATGTCAACCCTTAGTGACTGATGTCAATCCTTGGAGAAATTTTGGTAGCGAATTCCGGTAGCACAAAGGTTTGGGTAATGGACCCAAGGTTGTTTCATGTATAATGGTATGAGTTTTAATATATTTCAAGGTAATACTATTATGTGTGTATATTACATGTCATTCCATTTTCAGTGGTATGTGTAACGTCACATAACTCCTCACGGTTAGAGATTTATGTCCATAAGAAGTTGGAGAGCCCAGGTTTGGGTAATGGACCCAAGTTGTTTGATGGATAATGGTATGATTTTTGATATATTTGCAGGTAAAACTATTCTATATGGATATTACATGTAATTCCATTTCTGGTGGTATGTGGAACATCACATAACTCCTCACGGTTTGAGAGTTATGGCCTTACGAAGTTGTAGGACCCTCTTATGTCATCTAGAAGCCCCAAAAGGTCAAACTAGTCAAAGTGGTTTAAGAGATTTTAGAAGGTAAATAATAAAGGGAAGCGATGAGTGTACTATAATTCAATGTGAATACAAATTAAATTATTTAAATAATAAATTTAATGGAGAAATTAGAAGCGGGTTAACCCTAAAATAAGGAAAGTGGGCAAAGTGACCTAGAAGATCTTTTTAAGGACACTACTTGGAGAGTATAAATAAGAGGCAAATCTCTCTCATTATAGATCACACTTGAGAATATTGAATATTTATAGGTTTCTAAGGTAACCAGAGGATATATAAGCCTAATTTCAGAAGGAAGGTGAAGAAAATAAGGTCGGAATTCAAGGGAGGATAAATTCTTTTGATGATGCTTTCTAAGGTATGTTATTTACAGGTCATCTCACCATTTTCGAAAAAAAACAAAATTTAGAATTATTCAGATAGAGAAATTTCTCTTCCATTGAGGAAACATATCCAATTATATGTGGTGAAAAATTCATCTTGTGGGTAGTTGTATTTTTGGAGTTACACTCCATGGAAAATAGGGTTTGTGGCTAGTCCTAAAACTAGTCTAAAACAAGTGTTTCAGGTAAAAACGTCATAACTTATTCATAATAGATCCAAATTCAGTAATAAAAAATAATTTGGTTAGAGTGTTTTCTTTAGTATTCTTTGTAACATTTTTAGATTGATTCAACAAATATTTCATGCGAGGCATGCTCTACAAGGTCACTCTCTAGAATAAGCCAGTATTCAACAAGGTAAGCCATTTTTGCTATAACTCCTTTTCTGAGAGGTTTCAAGTAGTGAAACATGGAGGAATTGTAGAAAACACACTAAAGAACATTGTTTATCCGTTTCAGATATTTATTCATTACTGGTACATAGTTATGATTATTTCAAGTTAGGGTTGTTGACTGATCCAAAACTAGTCATGTGAGACTAAAGAAAAGTTTGATGAAAATGCTAGTCTCTTGTAGTTAAAGTTAAGGAAGGTTTGTAGGTATGTGATCATATACACCAGGTCTATTATAGATTTACAAATCATATTTGTATGATGAAATTGATGAGGGAATTTGGTTGAGGTACATGTCGGGTACATGGTTGAGACAAGTAGTTGATGGCTTGACACATACATGAGGTGTATAGTTAATCATGTTGGTACATCTTGATGTGTCATACTTGATGAGTAGTTTATACATGATTGTTACATACTTGGTACATGGTTGGAGGCACTTGTTAGTAGTATTGTTTACACATGGTTTATGGATGATGTAGCATACTTGTATTATTATGAGTTATTGGTGATGATTATGAGTTGTTGTGTTATGCTTGGTTGATGCACATATTTGAGAGTTGTCTTGGTGATTTATCCTGATGAGTAGATATGATTTCGTTGATAAGATTGATGAGACAATTTGTTGTGATAGGTTGTTTGTACAAGTTATTGTGATAGGTTGTTGTGATAGGTTATTTGTAAAGGTTTGGTGCATGGTTGATGCACTTGTTTATGGTACATGTTGATTACAAGTTTTTTGGTACAGTTTGGTGCATGGTTGATGCACTTGTTTATGGAACAAGTTGATTACATGTTGAGGTATAGGTTGATGCATGGTTCAGGTTATTGGTACATGTTATTTGGTGCAGGTTGATTGGTACAGGTTTACAACAGTATATTTCACAATGATAGTGTGACAGTAGTTCCATCATTCTACTTATACTTCAGGGTGGTTAGACGGGGCAAGGATAGGTGGATGTAGCCACCTTCCGGTTGTAGCTGAAGAGCATAGGGGGTTGTAGCCTCCTTTTGGTTGTAGAAAGAGAATTGGGGAGTTGGATCTTCCCTCGGGTTGTAGCCTGAGAAACTAGGGGGTTGGAGCCTCCTTCTAGTTGTAGCTGGAAAAAAAAGGAAGTTGGTGCTTCCAATGAATGTAATTCTTCAAGACATATAGGAAAAATAATTCCATGGTTTTCTTCTTCTTTGGGTTTCCACGTAAAACATTGGTGTACTGTGTATGTGTATGCTTATTCATTTGTTCATTGCTTATTTACTCTATAGTTATTGGATGATAATGATACATTGATATAACACTTGGATTATATGGTTAAAAAGGATTAAATTTCTCTATTATTGATTCACCCCCCCACTTAGTAATCCAACAATTTGTATCAGAGTAGGTTCCTTCAGGAAACAATTTTACCACTTGAAGGAGATCATGGATTATTCTTAGAATGAAGTAACAATGTTTAATGGTCATAATGGTTTTAAGTATGAGATGTGGATCATAAGGATGAAAGTATTTTTACAGGCACATGGATATTATATTTGGCTATCAGTTGTTACAGGATCTGATAGTTCAAAAAAGGAAAAGACTGCAACGAAGAAGGAATTGAGGAAGAATAACAAAATACCAATAGATTTCATCTGGGAAGGATTACCTAATCCGGCAAGAGAAAAGGTTGGTAAATGTTCATCAACAAAATAACTTTGGGATAAGTTACATGAAATATATTCTTCACCCATCACAGATTCAGAAAATGTCAAAGAAGATATAGATATAAATCAAGAATAATTATGTTCACCATGTCAAGAAGATTCAAAAGATGAAGAGTACATAATCACCAGAGGTATGTTGATTTTTTTTAATTGTGAAAAATGTGGACATCTTGAAATAGAATGCCATGAAGGAAATGAGATATAAAAACTAATTGAAAAGGAAGACAATTATGAAGAAGAATTGATTAGTGATTTAGATGAACTAAGAGAAGAAAACAATTCACTGAAGAAAGAATTGATGAAACAAAAGGAAAGTGTTCAAATTTTTTAAAAATCCCAATAGATTAGTGAGAACTTAAGAACTCAGCTAGAAGAAGCCAAAAAGATCAAATAAAATATTGAATATCAAAAGCATTGTTTGGAAACCAACATAGCAACACAGAAGGAAGAAGCAGAAATGAGAGAGAAGATATTGGCAGATCATCTTAAGGAAATAACTAACAATCTAAACCATCTTGAGCTAGTTTTTTGTCAAGAAGAGAAAGGACTTGAAGAAGAAATAATCACATTAAAAATTCATCTTGAAGAAGTGAAAAGAACAGAAGAAGTCATGACGTCTCAAATAATGAAGAAAGAAGAAGAGGTTGAGAAGCTTGAAGAAGAAGTTTTCACATTGAGAAGTAAAATCGTCAAGGTCAACAAGAACGTTGAAGATACATAAGCATACACATCAGTTATAGAGAATTAAGAGAAGCACTCTAGTTTGCTAGAAAAGAAGAATGAAGAAAATATAAAGAGTTATGCAGAAGTACTCAAAGGAAGGAATCATGGTCAACCAGAATCTAAGAAAACTATTGAAGATACATCTTCAAGAAGACCATCCATGTTCAAGCCACAAAGAAGCTTCAATCATGATCATGGCAAGTCAAGGAAGAATTTCAGAAGGACTACGCCACAAAGAAGATCATTAACTCCCAAGTATGAAAAATTATTTGATGGTAATTGTTTTTATTGTACCAACTTTGGACATAAGGTTGCAAATTGAAGATATTATAAAAGAAATGTTCAAGCAAGAAGTGCATATGTGGTCACACGTAACATTGAGTGTTACAAATGTCATAACTATGGACACATAGCCAATGATTGTAGAAGCATGATCGATACTTTCATGAAAGAGAATACTGATTCAGATATAAGAAAGTATCGATAAGAAAACATGAAGAACAAGTGAACAAATACCAGGTACCAGAGATCGCAAGATTGGAAATAAAACGAGATGAGAAAAATTCTACAGAGAAAAGGAAAGATGTCAGATACAGAAAGGTTTGTAAAATAATTGAAATAAATGAAGGACATGAAAATAAGGAACAGGTTCAAGAGATTGTACTTTCAGGCATTGTAGTGAAATATGAATCCATAGACAGAAAGAAAGAAGTCGGAGCTCAGATAGATAATGAATCTATCAATGAAGATGATGATGAATATACCAATGAAGATGATGATGAATACACATCAGAGAAGGAATTATTATGAGCCATCCAACATAGAGACTCCCAAGTAATATGAATATTAGACAGGGGGAGTCTATGCGATAGTTGTGGCAGACCAAAGAACCATCCTTCGAGTAGCTTGTAGAGTTTGAGAAGACAGATTCAGAGAAATCAGTTAGTATAAGTACAATTTGATAGATTAATCAAGATGTCATGATAGTATAGTGATAAATGGGTCAACATTATGGACAGTTGTGCAAGTAGAGTCTTGGATAGTATGGACAGAGATGGATTCGTAAGAACGTTTAGCAGGTTTGGACAACTATATGATAGTGGACGAGAGAATGGATTCATATATTGGTTCAGAGAATAGTTCAGAGACAAAGGAACATTATTATAATGGATGATAATTACACAGGAAATGGCTCGAACAATGCTAATGGATTCCAAATTGACAAATAGTTTTTGGACACATGCAATGCATACATCAATTCACATTGAAAAAAAAGTAATGCTCAGAAACAACAATGACAAAACTCCCTACGAACTATGGAAATTAAGCGTAGACAACAACCTCTACATCAAGGTAACTCAAGATAATATTTTATTAATTGAAATTTACATTGATGATATTGTTTTGGAAGTACTATTGACATGTTAATCCATAAAGTTGCAAAGGATATGCATAATGAATTTAAAGAAACCATGTAGCTAGAGGACTATCCTTCTTTTTGGGTCTTCATATATGTCAAAGAAACCGAGGAATTTTTATTTCTCAAACTAAGTATATTAGAGAAATTCTAAAGAGGTTCGGAATGGAAGATTGCAAACCAGTTACCACTCCTATGCAAACCAGTTTCAAGTTGAGAAAATATGATGATTCAAAGTCTACATACCAAAGGAAATACAGGCCAATGATTGGTAGCTTACTATATGTGACAACATACAGACCAGATGTAATGCAACCAGTTGGACAGGTGGCACAATTTCAAGAAGCAGAAACGAATCACATGTATTAGCAGTGAAGAGAATTTTCAGATATCTCAAAGGAACATAAGAGTTTGTATTATGGTATCCAAAAGGAAAGGATCTATCACTTATTACTTAGACAAATGAATATTGGGAAGGTTGCATTGATAACTGATGAAGCACCAGTGGAGCAACATTCTACTTGGGTGAGTGTTTAGTATCTTGGCTAAGCAATAAACAATCATCAATATCCTTAGCTATAGCTGAGGCAGAGTATATTGCAACAACAACATGTTGTACACAGGTTCTATGGATGAAACAAAATTTGACAGATATACAGGTTGAATATGATGAGCCCATTCCAATCTATTGTGATAATACAAGCACCATCAGTATCTCAAAAAACCTTTTGATGCACTCTAAGACGAAGCACATTCCAATCAAGTATCACTTTCTATGGGAACAAATTGCAGAGAAGAACATGAGAGTTGAATATATGGGAACAAAAGGACAAGTGTCATATATATTTACAAAGCTGCTTCCATGGGAAGCCCTTGAGTATCTTCTCCAGAAACTAGGAGTAATTTATACTCCAAAATGAATGCTTTTGAATTCTTATATTATATGTCTGATATGTACATGAGGAAACACCATAAATAGGACATAGGGGGAGAGATTTATCATATGCAAAGGTAAATTCTTGGAGAGAGAGGATAGAGGAATGTTTTCAAGGGGAGGGATTGTCACAAGGGAAGAATGAGCGATATGACTTCAGAGTGATATGCTTTGTCAAAGCGGGAGATATTATTCATATGAAGGGAAATATAGTAATCAGGGGCTTATAAACACAAAGAAAAATCAAAGGCACATAGATAGGGGGAGAAACCCTAAGGAGAGTTTAGTAAGGAGGAGAAGATCCAAAGGGAGATACCCTTTTCCATTGATGTTAAAGGGGGATAGATAGAAACATTGATGAAGAGTATAAGCATAAATGTTATCATGACTAAGTGTTGCCATCAATGTTGGTGTTGCCATCAATGCCAAAGGGGGAGATTGTCAGAAAGTTGGCTTGGGTTGATGGATTGTTGGTTTTCATTGATGTCAATCATTGGAGAGTGATATTGTATCTTGATGTCAACCTTTATTCATTGATTTCAACCCTTGGAGAAATTTTGGTAGCGAATTCCGGTAGCACAAAGGTTTGGGTAATGGACCCAAGGTTCTTTCATGTATAATGGAATGAGTTTTAATATATTTGAAGGTAATAATATTCTATATGTATAATACATGTCATTCCATTTCCGATGGTATGTGGAATGTCACATAAATCCTCATGGTTAGAGATTTATGGGCATAATAAGTTGAAGAACCCAGGTTTGGGTAATGGGCCCAAGTTTGTTTGATGGATAATGGTATGGGTTTTGATAT
Source organism: Picea engelmannii (assembly GCA_009831015.1). Taxonomy (NCBI): domain Eukaryota; kingdom Viridiplantae; phylum Streptophyta; class Pinopsida; order Pinales; family Pinaceae; genus Picea; species Picea engelmannii. The sequence continues at coordinate 2,089,548 of ML780681.1, forward strand.
ATTTTCAGGTAATACTATTCTATATGGATAGTAAATGTCACTCTATTTTTGGTGGTATGTGGAATGCCACATAACTCCTCATGGTTTGAGAGTTATGGCCTTATGAAGTTGGAGGACCCTCATATGTCATCTAAAATCCCCAAAAGGTCAAAGTAGTCAAAGTGGTTTAATAGATTTTAGAAGGTAAATAATAAATTGAAGTTATGAGTGTACTATAATTCAAGGTGAATACAAAATAAATTATTTAAATAGTAAATTTAATGGACAAATTAGAAGTGGGTTAACCCTAAAATAAGGAAAGTGGGCAAAGTGACCTAGAAGATGTTTTTAAGGAAGCTACTTGGAAAGTATAAATAAGAGGCAAGGATCTCTAATTTTACATCACACTTGATAATATTGAATATTTATAGGTGTCTGAGGTAACCAAAGGATATCTAAGACGAATTTGTGAAGGAAGGTGAAGAAAAGAAGGTCGGAATTCAAGGGAAGATAAATTAGTTTGATGATGCTTTCTAAGGTATGTTATTTACAGGTCATCTCACCATTTTCACAATAACTTTTTTTTAGAATGATTCAGAGAATGAAATTGATATTCCATTGAGGAAAAATATCCAAGTACCTGTGGTAAATTTTTTATCTTGTGGGTCGTTGTATTTTTGGAGTTACACTCCATGGAATATAGGGTTTGTGGTCAGTCGTGAAACTAGTCTAAAACAAGTGTTTTGGGTAAAAACCTCATAACTTATTCATAATAGATCCAAATTTAGTAAGACCAAATTTGTTGGTTAGAGTATAGTCTTTAGTATTCTGTTTAAAATTTTTAGATCGATTCAACAAATATTCTGTGTGGGGCCTGCTATACAAGGTCGCTCTCTAGAATAAGCCAAAATTCAAATAGGTATTCCATTTTTGCTATAAATCCTTTTCTAAGAGGTTTAGAGTAGTGACACCTAGAAGAATTGCATAAAACACACTGAATAAAATCATGTATCAGTTTAAGATATTTATTCATTACAGGTACATAGTTATGATTATTTCAATTTAGGGTTGTTGACTAATCCAAAACTAGTAATGTGAGACTAAAGAAAAGTTTGATGAAAATGCTAGTCTCATGTTGTTAAATTTAAGGAAGGTTTGTAGTTATGTGATCATATACACCAGGTCTATTACAAAGTTACAAATCATATTGGGATGATGAAATTGATGAGGGCATTTGGTTGTGGTACATGTCAGGTACATGGTTGAGACAAGTAGTTGATGAGTTGGCACATACATGAGGTGTATAGTTGATGATATTGGTACATCTTGATGAGTCATAGTTGATGAGTAGTTGATACATGATTGGTAAATTCTTGGTACATTGTTGGAGACAATTGTTGGTAGTATTTTTGACACATGGTTTATGGATGATGTAGCATACTTGTATTATTACGATTTTTTGGTGATGATTATGAGTTGTTGTGTTATTCTTGGTTGATGTACATATTTGAGATTTGTCTTGGTGATTGATATTGGTGAGTAGATATGATTTGGTTGATAATATTGATGATACAAGTTGTTGTGATAGGTTGTTTGGACAAGTTATTGTGACAGGTTGTTGTGACAGGTTATTTGTATAGGTTTGGTGAATGGTTGAGGTACATGTTGGTGCATGGTTGATGCACTTGTTTATGCTACAGGTTGATTACAAGTTGTTTCATACAAGTTAGTGCATGGTTGATGCACTTTTTTATGGTACAAGTTGATTATAGGTTGAGGTACAGATTGATGCATGGTTGATGCATGGTTCAGGTTATTGGTACAAGTTATCTGATGTAGGTTGATTGGTACAAGTTTACAATAGTATATCTCATAGTGATAGTGTGACAGTGGTTCCATCATTCTACTTATACTTCAGGATCGTTGGACGGGGCAGGACAGGTGGTTGTAGCCAGAGAACATAGGGGGTTGTAGTCTCTTTCTGGTTGTGTCCATAGAATTGGGGAGTTGGAGCTTCCCTCAGGTTGTATCCTAAGAAACTAGGGGGTTGGAGCCTCCTTCCAGTTGTAGCTAGAAAACAAATTAATTTGGTGCTTCCAATGAATGTAATTCTTCAAGACATATAAGAAAAACCATTATGTGGTTTTCTCCTACTTTGGGTTTCTACATAAAACACTAGTGTAGTGTGTATGTGTATGATTGTCCAGTTGTTCATTTCCTATTTACTTTGTAGTTATTGGATGATAATGATACATTTATATAACACTTGGATTATATGGTTAAAAAGGATTAAATTTCTCTATTACTAATTCAACCCCCCTCTCAGTAATCCAACAACATCCCCCCCATCATATCATTCATATTCACAGAACCATTCTTTATGTGGTGTCATATGATATGATGATGCTGAGTTGATGAACCAAACATATTGATATGATTGTGTACTCGTCGATGCCAGGTAGACATCACCTCCCTTATTTAAGGTCATCTTTATCTTAGTCAAATCCTTCTCATCGAATTCGAGAATGACTTTTGTTTCCTTTGACTTACAGTCCTTTTTGTAATGCCCAACTTTATTACATTTCCATCATCTTCACATAGACTAAACGAAGGATTTATATCTACCCTTCAACTTATACTTTCTACCAGAGGATCTTCCTTTGTCTTTGTCTATTAGCCGACCTCTCACTACCAGAGAATCTTTGGTTGATCCTTGCATGTTTTTTCTTCACATTTCTTCCAACAATAGAGAAGAAACTACATCATGTAGTGCTACTGTGGTTGTATTACTCCAAATAGCCACGACTAATCTATTCAAGGTGTCTAGAAAATAACAGAATAGGTTGATACAATTCTCCTCATCAATGATCTCTATATCCACAAACGATAACTGGCTTAACACGATGTTAAACATATTTAAATGCTCATTCATCAAAATTCCATCACTCATCCTTAGAAGATACAATTTCTTTCTAAGAAAAAACTTATTTACCAGATATTTCAACTCGTATAAGCTTCCCATATTGTCCCACAGTTTCTTGGCCGAATCTTTGCTCGAGACATTCAACAACATGGAATTTTCAAGACAAAGCCATATCGTACTTCTTTCTTTTCTTTCGAGTTTCTCCCATTCTTCCATTGACATACCTGTTGATTGGGTAACTGGAAAGATAATTGTCCATTTTTCTCAATCCACAAGAATATCTTCCATTTTAAGCTTCCAAAGCTCTAAATTCTAGTCATTGAATATTTATATATCTAGTCTAGAACTGCTTCACATTGTTTACCGCGATATTTAAAAACAATTATGAGTTACAACTCTTACTGTACGTAGGGTTTAGTTTTTAGATTCAAGATTTTCATATCAAGATCTAATATACTTGCCAAAGCATTACACCACTATGATACCTCACTTTTCAGGGTAGACCTAAGATCTGATATTACATGTCAAGAAATTCATAACACTTCCACACTAATCCTAGAAGAAAAGAATAATAATGTAATCAATAAAGAAAATGACATAAGCAATCACACAATACACCGAGATTTTACCCTAGAAACCCTTAACTAGGAAAACCAACATTCCTTTGAGCATTCTTCTCTCTTGTTTTCTTATTCATTCATAATAAAATGTTACATGTCTAACCTTGGTCCACACCTAATACACAATCGACATCATACCCTCTTGCATAGGAAATAACAACCATGTAGCCAATTCGACTTACATATGCATGACTAACAACCTACACCTACACATGCTTTAACTTGTAAAAGTGCATTCTATTATCACCTACAACAAAGACCTTTATAGCCTTACAACACACCTCTTTATAGGATTTAAAACAGGAAAAACCCCAAATATTGGCCCCTAAAAAATGGTTACATATCCATGCATATCATTGGCTACAAATGTCGCAAATCCCAGGATTCTATTACAGTCAACTCCAACTCAGGTTTACCAGTTGACTACCAGTCACCCTTCATTCGGTCTCTAGTTGGTCATCTCACGATCACACTTTGACCTATTTTTGGTTTACTTTATTTCAATATCTTCGACTTCAACATTATCTGGTCAATTTCCTCGACCTTCGACTTGTTGTCGATGTTGTCGATCTACCTCAAATTCAATCGTCAGTCGATTCACTTCGAATAGAATTTCACTGCAAATAACATAACAACACAACATCCCCCTCTCCTCTCTCTTTCCTTCATATACTCCTCTCTCCCCCTCTCTATGTATCACTCTACCTCTCTCCCTTTCTCTCTCTCTCTCCCTCCCAACCTCTCCCTCTCCCTCTCCCCCTATATCACTCTACCCCTCTCTCCCTCCCTCCCTCCATCTAGCTTCCCCTCTTTGTCTAAAATCTCTCTCTCTCTCTCTCTCTCTCTCTCTCAAACACACACACACACAAACACATGCACACACACTCACTTTCTCATTTTCTCACTCACTTTTTGTCTCCCCCTCTT
>ML780681.1:2096270-2129234 GCA_009831015.1 Picea engelmannii
TGTAGTACCCTCCCTCTCTCTACTCTTATCTCCCTGAATCCATCCATCTCTCTCTCTCTCCCCTATCTCTACATATTCCTCCCTCTCCTTCCCTCCCTCATTACCACCCCACCCAATTTCTCTCTCTCTCTCTCTCTATCTACCTCCCTCCCTCTATTTCTCTCATCTCTCATACACTCCCTACCCACCTATATCCCCCCTTTTCAATATCTCTCTCAAGAGGGGGAGAAAGAGCACAAGAGAGAGAGAGGGGGGGCTATGAGAGAGAGAGAGAGAGGAGGGGTCACACACAGAGAGAGAGAGAGAGAGAGAGAGAGAGAGAGAGATGGATACAAAGAAAGAGATGGAGGAAGATAAAGGTAAAGCGAGAGGATGGGGGGAGGAGACTGGATGAGAGAGAGGGAAAGAGGGAGAGAGTGAGAGATGGGAATATGGGAGGAGAGAGAGAGGGGCACGAGGGAGGAAATGAGTGAGAGAGTGATAGAGGAACAAAGGGTGATGAGAGAGAAAGAGAGGGAGATATGGGGTGGGAGAGAGGGAGAGATAAATAGAGGAGGGATAGGGAGGAAGGTGGAGAGATAGGGGAAGAGAGAGGGAGGTAAGAGAGAGAGGGATGGAGGTAGGGAGAGAGGGATAGAGGTGAAGGGAGAGAGTGGTAGAGTGAGAAATGGGAAGGGAGAGAGAGGTAGAGGGAGAGAGGGGGAGAGAGAGGGTGAGTGAGAGTGTGATATAGAGATATAGCTTTGGAGAGAGAGAGATATATAGGTTTGGAGAGAGAGAGAGAGGGTGGGGAGATAAGGGGATTGTGGGGAGAGTGGGGGATTGTTGATCTATATGTAGCTTAATACTTCTTTTCTTCTTGTATCTTTTTACTTAGAAATTTTTTTAGTCATGTAAGGTTCATTCACAATGGGTGTATTTTATTTCCCAAAGAAATTTTTGTTATACAAAACTCACCTCTCTTCTCCATTGCATAGAAATTTCAGTAAGACTTAACCATTTTATTGATATCCTTTAAGGCGGGTTCGTAGGATGTTGGACTCATGGGTTCCCTTTCTCTTCGTTTTAAGTCCACTACCACCAAAATACACCAAAACTTCTATGACCCTCATAATGGCTTTTAAATATAATATTATTCACATCCTTTAGACTGTGGGTTTGTGGGTTCACAAACTCACAGACTCATCCTCACATTTCTTCCATGCCTGCCACCCCGCTATTATATATCCATTACCTTTGTCACATTTCTCGAGATATATTTAATGATATTCCTACAAAAAGTAACTGTTAATTGAACTCTAAAAAGGTTGTTATTGATTGCATACTTCTCGAGGTAATATCATTTAATTGTATTCACTTCTCCATCGAAAAGGACATTTTTCATATTACTACAGAAGATTGTATTTCAATATTCTAAGGATTTGTATTCATAGGTCACCAACTACACTAGAATCGCCTTGAGAAAGCAACATTTTTGTGGAGACACATTGAACTTGTTCACACGAGAATACTACAATTTTAATTGGTGAAGGTATTATTGGTATTTCAAAACATTACCTCTACTAGAAAGAAATGAAAACAAGACTTACACATCATCTATTTCTCTATTTGGATGCATTCCTGAAGTTTTCGATTGCAAATATATAGTCTCTTGGTGCATCGACAATTTTATTCATAATCAAAGGGAAATTGTGCTACACAATGGATCTCATGTCTCTTTAATGCCTTCAACTTTCGGAAAAATGTTAAAATTACTAGAGATGACTATTACATTCAAAGGAGAGAAATATAAAAGTTTCCTTAAGGAGAAGAACAATGAAATAGATCTTCTACAATGATACTTAGAAGATCCTTCAACAATGCCAGAGGATCTATCCATAATTTAGGTTCATTCATTGAAAAATTCTTACTGAGAAGTGGAATTGAATTTTACTAAAATTACAGGACAAGAGTCTACAAAAACCATCCCACGGCTGGCTCTTTATATCTTATATTTTACATTCCATTAACAAGCTATTTTTGATTGGGGAAAAATTATCTCTACTGAAATTTCTTCGCAGCTGTCAAGTTGTAAGGACGCTAAGAATTTATACATGGCCTCCTACTTGATATTTTCTATTACTTACTATCATATATTCAAGGGATTGAATATATAGAAAAGGGTAAATTGTAATGTTGACCCTCTCACAATGTGACATCAAGCCATGTGGGGGAAAAAGGTTGCTCACTACTTTTATGAAGGATATAATGAATTCGTTTATGTTTTTAACAAGCTCATATTTGGAGGAAATACATCCAAACTATGACAAGAAGCATTCAATTTTTTGAATAAGAATCAGATTGCAAAAGAGATGAAAAAATACAATATTATAAGGATTTATTGCTCTCATGAAAAACCCATTTATCTTCCTTACTATGTTCTAAATAGTTTATTTTTTGTTGAAATGGCAAGACAATACAAGACCTGGTTGCATTTCTTCTATGAGAAAAACAAGAAGCAATTTATCCCACTACCTTGGAAGATCGACAAAATATTTCTAAGAGGATCTACTAAAATTGATGAATATGCTACACAATTTGGTCAATATAACATGAAAGTTGCAAAAAAGATTAAGGGTTTTGACCCTAATCATATTTTTCATGATTACATGGTATTAGTTGGATTCATTAATACACATATTAATACTTTTATATTTGGAGAAGAAGAAGGAGACAACCATGATCATGTAGTTGAATGTATTGAAAGGAAAGCAAATGACATTGAAACCATCATAAGTACCACAGACCAATATATGCAGAAAGGAAAACCATCTAATGAAAAGAATGCTCAATCTCCTATTATTTACAAAAAAGAGCATTCTATCCAAAAATAAATCTTAATCTACAACATCTCAACAAAAAAAGTCTTCAATGAATAATTCAGATGATGGAGGTGATAAAAACCCTCCTCGGGGAAAATTGGAAAATCTCATAAATTGCAAGTAAAAGGAAAGAAGACTAATTCTCAGCAAGAAATTGAAGATAACATACTTGAGAGTGAGATCCATCTCTAAGACATGGATTTAAAAGTTGATATAGAAAATATCCAATTCCTTTATGATAAAGAATGAGTACAGGAAAATATACAACCTGTGGCGGAACTCGTTATGCAAGATGATTAGTTTTCAAAATAAGAGTCATTTTCTTTAAAAAACACTTTATTTGATAAAGACTCAAGAAAATTGATTTTTGAAAGAACCATTTCAAAAAATAAAAAGGGAAAAACTTGGTCTACATTTAACCTTAATAACATTCTTCCATCCGGAATCGCTAAGATTCACAAGGTTACAAGAGATGTTATGGATGTTTTCAATAGATGATATGGAAGCTGAGAAAGTTAGACTTAAAGAAAGGATACAAAAATTAGAGTATACTTTAATGCCTCCACTAATATTAGCCACCCTAATGCAACAATTCAGCCTGACAAGAATTTTAAGAAAACACCAGAGTCAAGTATACGGTTAAAACAGACTTCAAGATTAGTTGCTGCAACCAAATGTTATGTTGAACAAAATATCAAGAAAATAATGTCTCTTATTTTAAATACATGGAATCTAGTAATTACATTTGTTTCTCTTGGTTCCAAGATTTAAAATACCACAAAATATTTGAAAGTTGACATTGAAAATGATGAAGGATTTTTCAAGGATGGACTTGCCACATTCATTATGAAGGTCTCAACAATGATTGAATATGAAAGAAAACAAGAAGAATTACCTAATCAATCTCATATAAAACAAATAAAGGCATGTTGGATTCAAATAATTAATGTATTAAGAGAGTTGTCAAATGAACTCAATGACTTAACATCCAAAAAGACTAAATCTTATTCTAAATTGACTAGATTGGGTCTTATGGGCATCACCATTGAAGTAGAAGATCCAAATATAATATCAAACTCAATGCTTAAAACAAGACAATAGTTTGAAGAAAGCATGGAAAAACTAAAGAAATTGTTAGTAGAGAAGTTCAATAGTATGATTGGATATACTGAAGATGATATTGATAATTGGCTTGTTGAATATGCCAATAGAAATGAGGATATTAAAACTACATTGCAAAATATTTCAATTGAATATAGAGAATATGAAAATGAATTGTTCAAAATTAAAGTCAAACAAGAGGTGATTGTTTCTCCTTTGTGAAAATATATTGAAAAATAGTTAAAAAGGGATTTAATCAAGATTAGCGAGGGTCCAATAGAAGTAGTTGATACCAGTCATATAATCATAGAAAATACAGATATAAAAGGAACATCGGAAAACAAATGAATATAGGAGAGATTAATCAAAGTAATTTGAAAGATCACATTTATCCCAAACTTCTCTTTTTCGATCAGAAATCATCCAACTACGTTTATTCTTTCCCTAAAGAACATAACCTATTTTTTTTTATCTTTTCTTTCATTTTATTTCCAACGACTATTTTTTGTCTATCCTTGCTCTTGCTTTGATTCAACGACTCCATTCTCTTCCTTTCCTTTTTTCTTTTATTGTCCACGAGAGCCCCAATCCCAGTGCTTTTGGACAAATAAATTAATTTTTCATCAGACTGTAAAGACATTATCATTTTTGGGAAAATCCCAAAGAACCAATTCAGGGTTAATTTTGATTGTATCTTTGAACTCTAAGTATTTGAGGATAAGATATTTGGAATTGACTCACCAAAATATTATTTTGATTCTAATTAAGAACTCTTTTAAGGTTATCCGATATATGGTCCATCTCTTTTTCTTCTTACAAATGTGATCAAAAATATTTTACAAATGTGATGAATGTGAGATTTGTTTTTGTATTTCTTAAAATATATACATTATTTGTATATATTATTTCTGCCAATTTTACATTTTATGAGTAAATGTTCCCGGTCCTTTTCTCAGGAACTGTTGGTAAATATTTTCATCATTTTTTATCTTAATTGAGCAATAAATATTTTTGGAGTTTGTTATATAACACTATCCCATTTATATATATTGTCTAGAAAAATTCAGAGAAAATATTTGAGAAAAACTTAAAGAGGAGTACCAACTCTTTAAAAATGTAAGGGGATTCATATCCTCGTGAGTTTGTTGTTTTAGTATTAATAGACTCAAGAATAAAAAAAATGGCGATCATACTGGGGAGTGAAGATAAAAGTTTGTTTTAGACCAGAATTCTTTATGACTCAGCCTCAACTTGATCAACTTGAGTTACAAAGTGGATTGGGAAATCAAAGAAGTATTTTGCATCAATTGTATGATCTGGTACTCATAACATCCCAAACTCGAGAAGAACTTGAAATATCTTGGCAAACACTTAACCATGAAGAAGAAATAAAAATTGTAAGAAGACAATTACAAATAAGGGAAGATAGAGTTTGAAACTGGAAAAATATAAAGGCTCAATAAGGAGGATCAAAAGAAAACATCTTGAAAAAATAATAGAAATTTCAAGTTTTGAAGAAGAAAAATATCAAATTATAGCAGACCAAGAAGAAAGAAACCAAAATCCTCCTGAGAATCAAGAACCAAGAAGACAAAAAAATCTACGAAGAAGAGTTAGAAATAGTGCTTTGAATTTTTATGGTGAGAAACATCAATTGTCGACCCTACCACAAGGGTTATTACCAACATTCCCAGGATATGGATCATTTGATCCAAACTGACACAGGGAAATTTTTTTGAGCCTGTGTGAGATTCATCGGTTGAACATGATGATGTGATGGTTCAATTTTTTCTTCAGACATTGTCGTACCAAGCCCATGAATGGTATATGTCTCTTCTAATAAATTCAATTTCTACTTTTGATGATTTATAAGGTAGGTTTCTAACTATGTATGCTCCTCCAAAATCATATCATACTCTACTTACAAAATTCACGCAAATCCGTTTGAAGAAGGGTGAAAGGATCATGGATTTTAATTTTCAATTTTTAAGAATACTCAATAAAATACAAGAGAATCAGAGACCAAATGCGCCAGTCATACTTGGGTGTTATAAAAATGTAGTGCCTTCGAATGTCAAATTTTCCATTAGAGATTCACAAATTGAGGACTTAAATGGAGCAATGAATAAAGCAATGGAAATGGAAGAGATTATGCTCGAAATTGATGTAGATTAGGTTATTATTCTTGGTAGAGTTCAAAGAGAAATGTATACACTCACTATTTTTTATCAAGGAGCATCATCTTTAAAAAGAACTGAATATCAAAGAATAAGAAAAATTGGAGATCGAGGAATTGGTGGAGGGATACTCAAAGGAGTAATTCCTAATGTAACAAATGATCTAGTGATGATGTAGGAGACTAAACAAAGGATGGAAATCGAACATATGAATAGAACCATTAGATAAATGTAAAATGAAATAACGCGATTGAGGAGAAATAATAATATTCCTTCTAATCCAAGAATGCATGTTCAAGAATAGGGGATAAATCCAATTCAAGAAAAAATGATCATAGGTGATGGTACCACTGATGAATTCAAACAAAGGGCACAAAGAGTGTCAAATACGAACATTGTAGTATTAGAAGATGCTTTTGAATATCAAAACATTGATCAAGAGGTTTATTTCATTCAACAAGAAATTCTTGAATTTGTAAAGATGAATGAATGCAAGTCATCCATGTATATATTTGAGGAAAATGAATAAAATGACATCTCACAAGATAATTTTGTGCAGAAAAGAGCATGAGAAAATAAGACAAAAACAAAATATAATTTGGAAAAAGGAAAGGAAAAGGAAAATGTTGATAAAGAAAAATAAAAAATGAGGCCAAGTGGAATAGAGACCAGTGAGAATCAGGTGGATGTAATTCAAACTAAGAATCCTCCACATATGACATAAAATGTAATAGGTAATATATCAAAATTAAGGACCACTTTTTCATTCATGTAATTTCTGAAGATTCCTCAATAAAGGAAAAATATCCTTAAAATTTTAGATGAGCCCAGTCATATAATGGAAGTTGTTGCGTCAAGTTCAAGGAAACAAAAAAACAATCTAACTGGAATACCAAAAGGTAAAGTCATGCTTTTCTATCCTACAATAGAAAATCATGATGTTGTCCTTCATAATTGCATGGTTGATATTGGAGCTACAAAACATATCATGCCATTATCAGTGATGTAAGCACTTGGCATGGGGTGCAATGAGTATTATGAAACCAGAGAAAGTATTTATTCCATTAATTCGAGAAATGTTCTTGCATATGGAGAAATTAAAGATTTGTATTCTTGGATAACTTCATATGGAGTGGTCCTTGGAAGAGATTGGTATATGATTATTGTTGGTTACATCATGAATGATGGGAGCTACATGATGTTACCCAATAAAGATGGAACAATGTTGAAGGTCCCACATGAACCAATAATCCATTCTCTTTTAAGAAAAAGGATAATGAATTGATGCAAGGCTATGTTGATTCTAGCATAGGGAATTGTCGTGTTGGACCAAGAACAACAAGATGTCTTAGAAAATGAAGAAGAAAATCCATTCCAAGGATTTTGGACAATGTATATTCATGGTGCATGTTCTAGTTCAAGGAGTGGTGTTGGAATTGTATTTTAAGATCCTGATTCAAGTATACATTCACATGCCATAAGATTAGAATTTTCAAGCACAAATAATGAGGCAGAATATGAGGTATTGATTCAAGGGATGATTTTGGCATTGGAAATGAAAATTGAACATCTGATTATAACTGGTGACTCTGAACTAGTTATAAATCATGTCACTCAAAAATGTAATATCAAAAAAGAGTAAATTAACTAATGGATTCATTTAATTTATCTTTCATCCCAAGAGAAATGAATTAAAAGGCTGAATCTTTGGCACTTTCTGCTTCATTATTTGATCTAGATTTTCAAGACAGTAACACTTTTCAAGTTAAAATAATCTTTAGGCCCTCGGTTCATGACAATCGGGAATATCTTCAATTATTTGAGAATGATGAACAATTGAGCAATTTTCTTTCCAATGTGGGTGAAGTTGAAAAAATCATTCCACTGATTTCAAATAATTGTGTCAAATTTGAATATTTATTTAGAGGATATTATAAGACCAAATATTTGAAAGAAGAAGAATCTACATGAAATATACAACAAACTAAAAAGATAAACATCGGAACTGAAAGTTCTCCAAAATATGTAAATCTTGGGATCGATTGCACACCAAAAGAAGTTGATCAATATACTACTTTGTTTAAAGAATATTTTGATTTTTTTGCATGGGGTTTTGATGATCTCAAATCTTATGGTAAATCAATATTCCAACATATCATACCTTTAAAAGAAGGGACTAATCCATTTAAATAGAAGATAAGAATAATAAACCCCAAGCTAAAGAAGTTGGTGAAAATAGAACTTGAGAAGTTGAAAAAAGATGGGATAATTTTTTTAATCAGACATTCTGAATGGATTTCCAATCCAATGATTGTAAGGAAGAAAAGTGGGGAGATTCACTTATGTGTTGATTTTCTATATTAAAATAAATAAATTATAAAAGATAATTATCTATTTCCTAACATGGAAATGTTACTGCAACAAGTTATTGACTCATCTTTCATGTCTATGTTATATGGATTCTCACGATATAATCATGTTCTTGTTGCAGAAGAAGATAGGTTGAAAACTACTTTCATCACGCCATGGGAGACATATGCATATGTTTGTATGCCATTTGGTTTGAAAAACACTGGAGCATCTTTTCATAGGTCCATGTATTATTCCTCCAAACATCTAATTGGGATATTCATCGCTGACTACCAAGATGATCTCACTATATATTCTAAAATAATAGAAAAACATATTGATCATTTGAGAGAGGTTTTTGAAAGATGTAGACTATTTGGAATATTTTTAAATCCCAAGAAAAGTTTATTTGTGGTTTTCGAAGGAAAACTATTGGGACACATAGTTAGAAAGGAAGGGATTTATATTGATCTTGAAAGAGTAAAGGAAATTAGTGAATTGAATCCACCAAAATAAAAAAAAAGGGATTTGAATCATTCTTTGGAAAATTAAATTTTGTGAGAATATTTTTTCCACATTATGCAACAACAGTCAAACCAATAAATTTGTTTCTTAAGAAGGACCGAATACTTGAATGGATTCAGGATATTCAACGATATTTTAATAATATCAAACATGCAATTTCAACCTGTTCCAATATTAATAAGCCCATATTTTAATAAATATTTTATTATATGCTATTTTTCCTCAGAAGAAATTGTTACCTCAATTTTAACACAGGGAAATAGTAAAGGAGAAGAGATCTTCATAAGATTCATGAGTAAAACTATGCATGATTATGAATTGAAGTATTCAGATATAGAAAAACAAGCATGTTCCTTGGTAAATGAAGTAGCTCATTTCAAGACTTATATTTTATATTCTCATGTCATAGGATATGTTCCTTCTTACTCACTAAAAATGCTCCTCAATCAACAATTAAGAGAAGGGAAATGGGAAAATTGGTTTTGTAATGCCCCTTCCGTTACGACAACAAACAACGGTGTCAAGTTTTTTTCTTATTTTTTCTTTTTGTGCTAAGCATTAGAAAATTTAAAATCGTCATGACATGATTAATAACATCACAAGATACATATCATCAAAAACTATTAACGACACATTCAACACATTTTCATAATTAACAACGACACATGATCACACATAAACATAAATAATGATGCAGTTCAATACATCTCAATCAACTGAAAAAAATATATAAATAATGATCAGCCACGCCACCGAATATAAATTGCTACCCACCCAACCTATCCTGCTTTAATTCATGGTGCAAGAAAATCTAATTTACTCAAAGGTAAAATCATGAAGATGGGTAACACTTTTGTTTGTTTTATGACAAAAAAAATTGTATTTTCACAAGTTCTTCAACTTCCATCATACAAAATAATAAGAAAGGGAGGGTCTTCCCCCTCCATACCCTCTGGGTCTGCCCCCTCCATACCCTTAGTAGGGTCTAATTCTTACCATTACCCCTTTCCATGCCCTTGGAGATCCTTTCCCTACCCACTTACCCTGTCCCCATTGGGGGCACTTGTCAGAAGCTTATTTTATATGCAAAGCACATTTGTGCTCCTATTTCTAAAAGCTTGTTAACCCTAAACCCCCCTTTGTGGGGTTTTTATGTTTTTTTTTTTTTTTTTCTAGGGGCCTCCCCACCCAAGAACATCCGGGCCTTGCCCTTGCCCCTTTTCCTCCCCTTGGGGCAACTTTCCTTGCCCCTGTCGCCCGACCCCCTTGGACCACTTGGCATAACATTCTTTTATATGCAAAGCGCATCTGTGCGCCTCTTTCTCATAGGAGGGAAATTGAGGCTACAACCCCTAAAAAAGGGTATTTACTTTATTTATTTATTTATTTAGAATTTCACTTTACAGTAAAAACAAAACTTGTGAATAATTTTCTTAGCTTTCCAATGACTATTTTTTTTATTATTATTATTAAGATTTGATATGTCAATATGACAATTGTTTAACAATGTGTTCCTTAAACATGAAAGGAATGATAATGGGTTATGTTTTCCCACAACAATGCATCTATTATTAAACTTATGTTTTTAAGAAATGAAATATACTGCAACAATCTACAGAGACTCTATTTTATTATGAGTATAAGTTTGAATCTAACGGATGAATATTATAATTTCTAGAATTTTTTGAAGTTGACCAAGCTGAAAACGTTGCAGATTTTAAACACATGTTTTCCTACACCTTGTATCTATCTTAATTTTCTTAAAAGTAAAATCTAAAAATACCCTTTTGAAGAGAACAATTTAAGGATTATGAATACAAGTTTTCCATAATTTTCCATTGTGTATTTTTAGAGATATGGATTTTTTATCTCACCGAATCATAATCTCACCTAAAAATATTATGTAGTGATTTTTTATAAAATTAAATAAAATTAGATAAAAACAATGAAAATGAAAACAAATTATATCCCATGAATGTAGATTCAATTTTAAAATGTTGGTATCAATTCTGAAACTAAATTCAGAGTATTTGTAGGAGTCCGCTACCTCGAAAGATCAAGTAAGATGGAGAGAATATGCATTTTCCTGCAAACAATCCCATTTTCAGGTTTTCGGCCGAAACCTAGTTTTTAATGGAATCCGTTAAAAATAAACGTTTCGGCCGAAAAGTCTTTCGGCTGAAATATGATTACCACAGGAAAATAATTCATCCAAAAAACAATGTACGCAAATTTTGAGGGCACCGTGAAGGCTCCGTTCAATTTGACGTGCAAATTTTCGACCGAAAATGTTTTTGGCCAAAAAAATTCCTAGAAACATTTTTTCGGCTGAAAAATTGCCGCTAGGAATTTTTGAGACCCGATTGTCACGAAAGTGTTACCCATCTTCATGATTTTACCCTCAATCATATATCAACATTATTTTCAAAGCGTGCAAGGAAACCATTCGCTTAATTAATCTTGCATATAGTTTATTTAACGACGCAAGAGTAACTAAATCCCAAACAATAATAAATCCATATAAGTAATGGCACAAAAGTAACTAAACACATAAGCATCCATACATCGCATTTATTCATGGTGCAAGATAATTATCAATTTAATTCATGGCGCAAAAAGTAAACTAAACACACAATCATCCATACATCGCATTTATTCATGGAACAAGATAATTATCATCTTTATCAATCATACATAAACTTGATTCTAATGGCGCAATCCAATGAACAAGTATGACAATGGGCGTTAAGAAAAATTTAACCCTTCTATCCATAATGCAAGTGTTCTATGAGTTTAATATGTAAATCCCAATAAGTAACTCTTCATGATGTGTCTACACCACTTCACATAGCAAGCTATGATCAATTAGGAATCAAATAATTAAGCTATGACAAGGCCATCCAACCAATTTACTTTCTTCTTAAGAATGCCACATAAAATTTAGTACTCACCATTTAACAAGTTCCCTTCCATTAAGAAATTAAGTAACAATAAATACTTACTAACTAACCATGGTTTATTTCCTTAAGAATATAGTCAACATTTATTTACTCTCTATCTCCACAAGTACTACACGAATTATATTGATAACCTTATTAATTCCATAGTCAATTCAACATGCAATCTAATGGGATATAACATTTCACTAAAAACTTTAACACTAACTCCAATCCTTGTTCACGACCAACTATTCTAAGGTTTCACTAAGCGAAGTAAAGAGTGAAATATCCATAGTAGTGAAGAAGGGTAAAATAAGGAAGGATCCTAGCAGAGGGATTACCGCGCCCCTCTAGCACAACTTTAGCTAAAGTCATCAAATTTTCCGGAGTCTATCATTCAGTTAATCTTCGTAGGGTTGGATTGTTATTAATAGATGGTCTGAGTTTCTTTGAAAAGTAGAATTGCGATAGGCTTTCTTTCTTCAACAATTCTGTAACTTGGTAATTCTAGTGGTTGATGAGTTCTTTTTGAATCGTTGATATCACGTCCTCAATCACTAGAAATTTTTCCAAATAATCTGGGATTATGGGTAACTTTCCAATAATTTGGTAGCCAAACTGGCGCTGAAAGGGCCAACACCTAAAACAAAATCCTTTTCTTAAATCACGTCCTAAAATTCAATGTTGATTCTCATATTTTTGAAACACCATCATTTTCGGAAGCTAGAATTAATATAGTTGTGTTCTTACAATCCTCAGTTTTTATTTAAGCATTGTACAAGTATGGGTTCTGCTAGCATTTCGAAATCACAAAGCATAATTCAATGCCTTTGAGGTTCGAATAGTCATCGTGTTTATTTAAATCGAAATTATCTTCCGACTTAGCTGTAAGTCTATCTCAACAACGTTTTAAGAAGAATAACACTCTAGAGTGCTACCACAGACACGAGGGGCAGTTGACTGACAGGCCGAACGATTCTGGGAGGTTACTATACTTAAGGGGGAGGACAGTCAGTCAAGGGACCACTATTCAAGGTGGAAGTTGCACGAAAGGAGAAAGGGAACTCCATTCTCTTAGACATCGAGAAACGGATTTCTAAACCGTTGTCATCATTCCGAGGAAGTCCGAACAACACCTAACAACCACGCGACTGTAATTTACCTCCCCCAACGCTCTTCCTGATACTGGAATATGCTAGAACCACTCTCGTGACCCTAAAACATATCAATATACAATCCTGTATGCAAGGAAAAGGGAGTGTCGCTCGTGCCACTACGACATTTAGAAATACAGTGACATTGATGGGGTGGCATAGGCAGGAGTTAGAGTGGGCATCAGGGTTGAGATAGTGGTGATGGAGTTGGCGGTAGGGTGTGCAGGCAGGGTCATGGATGAAGAAAGCCCAAGGGATGGATATCTTGTTGGATCATTTATTTTTCTGAGTCCACTATCTGCACACGAAAATTTTGAAACACAAAGCACAAGAAGCGCCTAAACTCGACCTTCATCTAGCGTCGAGCAGGAAAAAGGGGTTTCATAAGATCTTCGTCTAGGGGTTTCATCTAAGTGTGCTTTCTCATTAATCATATAATCTCAGGGTACAATGCAAGAATGGGGGAGCGATTCTTCTCAGGTAAGGTTTCTTATCCGATGGCACTAGTTATTTGTTTTGAACCAAGGTGGGAACAAGGGAAGGAAGAGTTCCATATCAGGTTAAATTATACAAAGATTAGAAGGGTATGGGAAAAAAGGAGGGATCCTATCCAAAGTGTACCCATCCATAATACCATCTGGTTCCGCGCCAAAAGAATGAGCCTGAGAGTTAGTGTATTGCGCCTGGGTGTTACTCACTAACTAATCGTTGCCCAAAGGATGGAACTGACCAACAGCTTCGATTGGTAAAGGTTAAATGAATAAAGTAACTTTAAATTATCATAAGCATCTCAGTGTGGTGACCCTAAATTTATACTCAGTTGAAATAACAGTACCAGAAAAATTAAAAAAAATCTGAAAACTAAGGCTCCATACACAAAGAATTACGAATCAGCGAAGCAGATTCTATCAACTAGCAGCGAACCGTATGTACTAGAAGCAATCGGTTTCTGACTCAAGGGTATCATAATAGATAAATAAAAAGGACCATTACAAGAAAATTTAATAAACAACTAAAAATTTGTGTGGAGACATAATGATAAAATTCACTTCTCAATTCCCATGAACTCATCAAGAGCTTACAAATTTGATATAAGATTTGACGCAATCTAAGGCAGTTATTTTTTAAACTATATATATACAATATGAAAACCAAAAGAATATTGTATCTGGCGACGAAGAATTTGAGAGTGGTATTCTGCGTTGGCCCTCTCGAAGATGTCCTCCAGCAACTGACATTCCTTCTTCTCTCACACTTGCTAATCGTCGAGACTTCACTGATACCTCCCAGCCAATGCTAGGGGTACTCTTCTTCCCCTTGAGCCCTCTGAGACATAAAGGGGCCATGCACACAAACCAAAGAAAAATAGCTCCCAGCTCGCCTCACAAGATCAAGCTACCACTCTCAAATCGAGTTGGGCAACCCAACTCCCACAAGAAAAACCAGTCAATAAAAATATCGGCAGTGTAACCTTACGCCTACCAGCCATCATCCATTCCCCTCCTCTGCCATTTTTTTTATAGATTTCTCTTAGTGACTAGTTTCCAAAATCAAAATTTAAATAGTTTTATTAAAATTTTATTAGGAATATTCTCGCTCGTACACTTGTCACCCGATCCCTTAGTTG
Organism: Picea engelmannii; assembly: GCA_009831015.1. Taxonomy (NCBI): domain Eukaryota; kingdom Viridiplantae; phylum Streptophyta; class Pinopsida; order Pinales; family Pinaceae; genus Picea; species Picea engelmannii. The sequence continues at coordinate 2,111,004 of ML780681.1, forward strand.
CACCAGAAATTCATTTAATTAATTAAATTAATTTGTCAATTTCCCTCACCCACCTAAAATCTCTCCTCTATGTCCCTTTATTCCCTCACATTCCCTTCTATGTTCCACATTCCATTTGCAACTAATTTCCCCTTTTTGTCTAATCGAATTTAGCAAGTTTTGCACATAAACAACAATTAATCTTTTTAAATAATTTAATCCTCCATTAATTTTTAAATTTAATTTTTACCCCCACTTTTCATCATCCACATTTTAATAATTGCTTAATGAATTTTTTGTTCTCATGTCCTACTTAGACCTAGGTTTAAATTCAACTAGGCTTAGCAAAATTGGTTTTAAGGGAAATTTTATAATTTTTAAACTTTACTCATGCAACAATTATATTAAGGATGACCAGGTCAAAATGAGATGTTGTTTTCTAGGTACCTAGGTTCATTGACTCACCAATGTTAACAACCATGAAATTCCCTTCAAGATGCACTATGTGCTCCAAGGGTTCCACTCACCTTCATTCATGTTTCATTTATGTGACGTGCCCTTCAAGACACACTATGTGCTCCAAGGGTTCCACTCACCTTCATTCATGTTTCATTTATGTGATGTGCCTTTCAAGACGCACTGCGTGCTCCAAGGGTGCCAATTTCCTTTAGACTGATTTTGGTAGACATCAAACCCTTAGAGTCAATACTCCACTAGGTGACCTTGTAGGAGACTAAGGACCTCTAAGGAATAAGGACCTTGCCTTATTATGTGCCCCTTAGAATCATCATGAGAAACTGTCATAGCCTGCCCTCACGACATCGTGGATCTCTCTAACTAGGTAATCTATAACCTACAGTTCAAGCCATGTCGTGAGTGCTAGTAGGTTGTGGCAGGGTTGCTGCCACACCTCTCCCTCAATATCTCTGGTTGTCATGCATGACCCATTTACTCCAAATGTGAGTCTGATTAGCAAGCTACCGTCGACCTGCATCCATCAACGAAACTTATCAGTGATCGAAAATCAAAAACATAATTTACCAATCATATATCAAATATGCAATAACAAAAATAGTCAAACCATAAAAATTCCACTCCTTGACTCGATGCAGAGTCCAATGAGGTCCAATGATTCCATCATCATCCTCAATCAGTCCATAGTCTTGCACACTATGGAGAAACCAATCAATAGAACATGTCGATACAAATATAATCAAATAACATATCATCATATATCCACAACATCATCATAATCCATAAGTGAAACAATCAATCATATAAGGAATTGAATCACTTGCACACAAGTGTACTCAAAGAATAAGTCCAATCAGGTCTGTGCAAGAGCAGGGTTTTACATACACCCCCTCTTGTTTTAAACTTCATCTTGAAGTTTCACAGTATACAAGTGAAAAAATAAAATATCTGACCATATATAAGGGTCTAGCCATCAAACAAAAATGGAAACTACAGATGCATATCATAGCATCCTCCCAGGTAGCTAAGTGTGAAATATAATTGTCCTATTGGACCTTAACCTGATCGATAGTTTGACGCCATAGTTGTCGACTATGATGGTACATAAATCATATTGGCTATATTGTTAGCACACCCTTGCCCAACATCCTCCAAGAACTCAATCAATATCATGTGTAGAATCACTAACCTAAAGTCGCACACAAATACAAGATAAACATCATGCAATGCCTCAAAGAATGAGGCATGGCTAGCCATTAGGCCCTTCATAATTATGGTTGATGCGATGTGCATAGAAAAACCCCTCTGTCGATCATGCACTTCTTCCATCCCCTTTTGTATTGTTTGTAATTATTATTTCAATTCTTAGATCACTTTTGGTCCTAGTAGGACCCCATCCTCGAGTCGATCCCAACTCAAAGACATCTGACACGGTTTCCTATAAAGAAACTTAAATGGCGCCATCTTAATGGTTCTTTGATGGCTGTTATTCCACGCAAACTCGACCAAGAGCCATAACTTTTCCCAATGTTTATGTTGGTCCAACACACACATACGCAACACAACCTTCCCAAATTGGTTTGTTCCTTTGATCAACCTGTCTATCTCAAGGACATGTTGTACTAAAGTTCAGTGGTGTTCCCAAGGCCTTTTGGGAACTCGTCCAAAATCATCTTGCAAACACTGAATCCCTTATCAGATACGATTCCTTTAGTATGTCTGGTAGTATCAAGATTTTTCTGATATAAACTCTAGCTATACCTGGTACCTAATGCATCATATGCATAGGGAAAAAATGTGGAATCTTTGTCAGAGTGTCAACTTTCATGAAAATCGGGTCATGCCTCCTTGCTGTCAGGGAAAATGAAACAGTAAAGTTTGTCGAAATGACCCCCCATGTCGATTCTGGAATAGCTTGTGGCCATAGGAATCATGTCAGATGTCTATTCTCAGCCTTCACCTACTGACCTTCTAGACATCTCACCACACAGTTGACAATGTTTTCATTTATCCCTTCCAGAAGAATAAGAGCTTAAGGTCGGTTCTCATCTTCATGACTCTTGGATGAGCCATGTACACTACTTTATGAGCTTCGCATAAGATCAAAACTTCTCAATTTGGTGTTGGGATATAAGTAAATCCAGTTATTATATCTCAAAGTTTTGTCATTGTCCACAGTATATCCCTCAATTTTGGTACCAACATGGTGTCTTGCTCGAAAAATTCCTTACCCTCTTTATACCAGTCAACATCGCGTTGTAGTTAGAATCTTTTCACCTAGATTTGTTCGAAGAGGTATCACTAAAAATATGTGTGGTCTTCGACTCAACGTGTTTTCCACTCTGTTCACTGTTCCTTTTAAGTTGGAAATCTCAAAATCATAATTGATAAGCAGTTCTGACCAACGCCTTTGCCACATGTTCAAGTCATTTTGCGTAAAAAGGTGTTGTAAATCACAGTGGTCCGTTTTTAGTTAGAATTTTCATCCAATCAGGTATTGTCTCCACACTCTCAGGGAACACACGATGGATAACAACTCCAAATCATGCATCGTGTAGTTCTCCTCATGCTTCCTTAGCTTCCTTGAGATGTAAGTGATCACTCAATCGTCTTTCCTCAATACTTTGTCTAATCCTTTCTTGCATGCATCAATTCATACCAAGAATCCCTCGTCCACGCATGGGACTTTTAATATTGGTGTTGTCGTCAACATCTCTTTGAGACTTTGAAATGCTTCTACACATTTCTCGGTCAACACAAACTTCTTTTTCTTCTTATGCAATTTCGTAATCGGATTTCTATCTTCGAAGAACCCTTGATGAACTGTTGATAATATCCCACTAAACCCACGAAGATACACAGTTCTAGTACATTTGTTAGCATAGGACACTCCACAATAGCCTCTACATTCATTGGATCCACAATGATGCCTTCGCTGGAGATAACATGCCCCAAGCAATGAATCCTCGATAACTTTGCCACCGCTTCCTGTAATTTGTTCTCTTGCAACACTGTAGTACCAAGTGTAAGAGTTTATCTTGATCTTTCGTCATCCGAGACAATATCAAAATTTAGTTAAGGAATACTTGATGGTTATCAAGCAGAGTCTTCATGATCCATCCTTCTTCTGTATCAAATTAACAGGAGCACTCCAAGGCGATACACTTAGACGTATAATTCCTAGGTCCAACAACTCCTTCAGTTTCACTTTCAACTCCTATAACTCAGGGTTCAACATCCGATGATGCTTTATTGCCATTGGTTTAGATCCAGGTTTTAGGTCGATGGTAAATTCCATCTTGGCTTCAGGAAACACACCTGATAATTCTTTGGGGAATCACATCCACAAACTATCGTACTACCAGAAGGTCTTCTAATCCTTCTTCCACGCCATTGATGTTCAGTGTTAAGTATGCATATAACTTGCATCCTTGTGCATGGTCTCTTGTAGTTATAGGGAAGAAATGAACCTTGGGGATACTCCCCGTTTTCTTCCTACAATAACACTTCTTTGTCCCTCATCGTTGGTCCAACTCAACCGCCTCATATTACCATTGAGTACAACATCATGCGATTCCCACCAATCCATACCGATAATTTCATCATAATATCTTAATATTGTGACATAGGTCAGACATTATTACACTATCCCCAGGTTAAAGAGACAATTCATACCCCTTCTTCCAACCATCCAGTTGGTACCCAAAGCCTCACCGACGAATCTAAACTCATCTTGTCGAAGCCCTTACCCAAATCCCTTCAGTGAGATACTAGAATTAGAGTTTTCCATAGCACCGGGATCTAACAAATACTAAAAGTTCATTTGGCAATGGCACCTGATCCAAAAATGGATCCAGGAGTCAAGATGGGTCCAGGAATGCCTGAAAAATAAAAGTTCTCATAATCTCTCCAAAACGGATGTGTTCCTAGGCCTCGACGTTATGAACCCAACAAAACTTAAACGGGTTCAAACATACGTTGTATGCGAAAGATATTGTGATCTGTTTGTTTTTCCAAACAGACAAAACTTTGATGACTCTGAAGTCTGTATAGTGATGACATGGAAACTGACTGTACAGGTCATACAAGTGATGTGGCAGTGATGTGTTGGCATGATGATGTGGACAGGTGTTGACATGGGAAGGTGCATATGTGGATGAGTCGGATTGTGACACATGGCACCACTGCAAGGGTGGCACGTGGCACGAGCTGACGTGGTAAGGTTCGCACAGTTGTATGACACGTGGAAGCTGAGTGATGTGGTAGGTACAATCGCATGATGATTGGTCAGATGGTGTTGACGGATAGAAAAATCATTGTATGACACATGGTAGTTAGTGGGCAAGTGATATGGTTCCATGTTGCCCAGTCTTAGGTTTCCACGTGGCACCCCTCCATTGGTCGGTAGTTGCAAAATGGTATGGACTCCCGGGATTTGAACCCATGACCTCCTTTCTGGGCAGAAATTTACTTGGCAGGGTCGGGCTACCAGCCCACCCACGTTATCACTTATAAACAATAGTCTAAAACTTTTATTTAAAGTGATATGGTTGTAATTTGGGTGGAGAATAGGGCTAGGGCTAGGCCCCAGCCCCAACGGGATAGCATAGAACCATTTCCATATGACTCGACACTGTATGTTTTTTTTTGGCCCATGGATTGTAATGGAGTGTTAGCCCCAGTTCATATTGTAAATTTTAAACCTGCGAAGTAAAGCAATGCATATAGATTCTTAAGCAATACAAAAATTAATCAATGGCTCATACACAAATTACACAGAGATTTTTACCGGAAACCCTCAACTGGGAAAACCTTTCTTATTTTCATTATATCGAATTTCACCATTCACCATACAATATATACAATGTTTTTAGGTATTTCGTAGATACCAAAACCCTAATCCCTTAATCCGGGATTAATTTACAAATCAGCGAAAAATAGCAAAATCTGCAAAAAATAGCAAAAACCGCCCAAAAAAAAATTTCGGGGCGTTGCCTCGAACGTTGCACGTAACCAGTGGGGGGAATACTTGCCCCCCCCCCTGGGACCCCCCTAGGAAAGCGCCCGGTGCACACGGCAGAGCCCTAGGTGTAGGGATCGTCAGACGCAATTGTCGTATCTGACGCACACACACACACACACACACATGCAAAGAATATAACACACACCCAACACATATGACCATAAAACATATGATCCGGTCCTATTACGGTTGGTGTGCAATTTTTGGGTTAACGTTGATGGGCCAGGATAGCCGACCGACCAGGGCACATAACCAGGGGTCTATCTAGTTGGGGGTGTTTGGATGCATAATTCAAGGCCATATGGCCACACCTATGACTAAGGGTCGGGAGCAAAGGAGGGGGGCAACATGTTAGTGCCTGCCCAAGGCCACATGGAGGGCGTGCATATGCCCAAGGCCACATGGAGGGCATGCATATGCCTAGGGGCCTTGAGAAAATAGGATCCACCCTAAATTATTCCTCTTTGTGGGTTTTCCACTATATATAATAAGATTTTTAATGGATTTTTAAGTAGTTTTGGGAGATTTAGTCCATTTTTGGAGGATCTTGGGCTTTTTTTGAGGCCAGACCTTGGGGGGAAGTTGGGAGTTTGTTACCAACATCAAGCCTATATAAACCAAAGGTTTTTGACAAAATAAGGAGGTTCATAACAGGAAAATGCTAAAGAATTGTTGAGCCAAAGCCATTTTTATGCAGGGAAGATATTGAGGAGAGCAACTTTGCGAGCCATTTTTGGGAGCTTCGTTCATCCATTTTCAGTGTCGTCTGTTTTTTTGGTTTCTTGAGATCTAGTAGAACACAACCAGATCAGTTTGTAATCAATTTGGAACATTTATGATGTACTTTTGAATCTTTGAACGTAAATAATAAAAGCCTCACCCACTGAGACAAAGGCTTGGAGACGTAGGTGAGATTGTCGAACTTGGTTATCAACTTTGTTTTTTATGGTTTTTTGTTTCCTTGTTCTTATTTCAAGATATCTATATTACTTTATGCTTGCAACATACTTTCATTAATTCTTCCTCTTTCATTAATTTCCTAAATGGTAAATGAACTCATGCTTTAACACTCAACCATAGTCATTAAAAGCTCTTTTCAAATCAACACCTGATGCCTTGAGCATAGTGGACTAGTGCTCGGCCTGGTGGTTATTTACCGTTGCCATAAATCCTATTGGCCTTTCAGATCTCCGCCACGATAGTGTGTCCTGTTGACTCAGCTGCTCTCGCCCTTTCAACCAGACAGTATTGTTGGTAAGGTGACTCTCCACATGTCCATCGCCCACCTCTAGTCCATTACTCCTCACCCTAGAATAGAAATTGTTGGTCCACTAGCCTAAGATCCTAGTCTGTTCTGCTGAAAAACTTAAATGGCAGATGCTAGCGGTGTTGCGGCGGATGCGGTGATCCCCTATAGGGAGCCCTCTGTTGAGGAATCTATCATCAAGGTGTCACGAACAAGGGTCCTATAGACGTATCTTGATACCAAGAGGTCTGGTCTGGAGGACGTCTGATGTTGTTTCACACTAGATGTTGTCAATCCATATGGTCTTGTAGGAGTCTTGCCCGGACTCCCGCGGTCAAATCTTCCTTATCTAAGGGGCCTACTGGATTGCATCATGTAAATTATGAGCCATTTAGATCCCCACATTCGCATGAAATATGGAGTTAAGGCCAGTCACTAACTTTCTAATCTCCAACTTCTTCATGTTCATATGCAAGGCATACCGAAGTAGCTCCATAAATATGATCCCATAATCCAGCACTATATAACCACCTTGTCGTAAGGCATTGAACTCATTGAGTCGATGCTCAATGAATTCCTCTAAAAAATACTTCTCCCAGAACCGTTCCCCTAACAAGGCTTCGATGACCATGTTTATTTGAGGTAGGATCATCTTGATCCATAGAATAGTGCTCCCCTTTAGATGAAGACAGCCTATGCAGACCTTCATGCTGGAGGTCGAAATTGTGAAGCGTGAAGAACATCGCCTGGCTCTCAAGCCATGCCTCGACGGTTGAGCCGTCTATGGTACTTATGGACTCAAGAACTTGACCTGCTCAAGCTTTTCATGAAATCTATTAGTACTTGTTGGGGCATTGTGTGGACCCTTAGGGGCACATGCACCTTGGCCTTATCTCAACACAAACGGTTAGTCAATCCCTTTGACATTTCCCTGGAAGGACCTTGTCAAACCCCACGCATCCCACGCTGCAATCCACTCATCCTCAAGACTTGTTCTTCTCCTTGGGGGTTGGACCCCTCTGATGCAGGGGCTACTGGAGGCGTCGTGACTCCTCCCCTAGCACCACGTCGTGAATCTCTATGGCGTTCTCTAACAATGATTATTGCAATGACAGGTTAATAATTCAATTATGGCTAAGTATAAATCAAGGGATTAATTCAGTGGAAGTCATGGCTATCCATAGTCGCAGGGTTGAACCCTCTCTGATACCATAAGTAACGCCCCTTCCGTTATGACAACAAACAATGGTGTCAAGTTTTTTTTTTCTTTTTTTCTTTTTGTGCTAAGATTTAGAAAATTTAAAATCATCATGACATGATTAATAACATCACAAGCTACATATCATCAAAAACTATTAATGGCACATTCAACACATTTGCATAATTAACAACGACACATGATCACACATAAAAAAAATATATTGTATTTCAATACATCTCAATCAACTGAAGCAAATATATAAATAATGATCAGCCACGCCACTGAATATAAATTACTACCCACCCAACCTATCCTTCATTAATTCATGGCACAAGCAAATCTAATTTACTGAATCATATATCAACATTATTTTCAAGGCACGCAAGCAAATCATTCACTTAATTAATCATGCATCAACTTTATTTAACGATGCAAGAGTAACTAAATCCCAAACAATCATAAATTCATATAAGTAATGGCGCAAAAGTAACTAAACACATAATCATCCATACATCACATTTATTCATGGTGCAAGAGAATTATCAATTTAATTCATGGTGCAAAAAGTAAACTAAACACACAAACATCCATACATCACATTTATTCATAGCACAAGATAATTATCATATTTATCAATCATACATAAACTTGATTCTAATGGCGCAACCCAATGAACAAGTATCACAATGGTCGTTAAGAAAAATTTAACCTTTCTATCCATAATGCAAGTGTTCTGAGTTTAATATGTAAAGCCCGACAACTAACTCTTCATGATGGTTATACACCACTTCGCATAGAAAGTTATGATCAATTAGGAATCAAATAATTTAGCTATGACAAGCCATCCAACCAATTTACTTTCTCCTTAAGAATGCCACATAAAATTTAGTACTCACCATTTAACAAGTCCCCTTCCCTTAATAAATTAAGTAACAGTAAATAGTTACTAACTAACCATGATTTATTTTCTTAAGAATATAATTAACATTTATTTACTCGCTATCTACACAAGTACTAAAAGAATTATATTGATAACCTTACTAATTCCATAGTCAATTCAACATGCAATCTAATGGGACATCACATTTCACTAAAAAGTTTAACACTAACTCCAATCCTTGTTCACGAACAACTATTCTAAGGGTTCATTAAGCGAAGTAAAGAGTGAAATCTCCATAGTAGCGAGGATGGGTAAAATAAGGAAGGATCCTATCAGAGGGATTACCGCGCCTCTCTAGCACAACTTTAGCTAAAGTCATCAAGTTTTCTGGAGTCTATCATTTAGTTAATCTCTTAATTAAGTATTGTAAGGTTGGATTGTTATTAATAGATGGTCTGAGTTTCTTCGAAAAGTAGAATTGCGACAGGATTTCTTTCTTCAAAAGTTATATAACTCGGTAATTATAGTGGTTGATGAGTTATTTTTGGGTCGTTGATATCATGTCCTCAATCTCTAGACATTTTTCCGAATAATCTGGGATTATGGGTAAGTTTCCAATAATCTGGCATCCAAACTGGTGTCGAAAGGGCCAACACCTAAACTAGAATCCTTTTCTTAAATCAGGTCCCAAAATTCAATGTTGATTGACATATTTTGAAACGCCATCATTTGAAGCTAGAATTAATATAACTATGTTCTTACAATATTGGGTTTTTATTTAAGCATTGTACAAGTAAGGGTTCTGTTAGCATTTCAAAATCACAAAGCATAATTCAATGCCTATGAGGTTCAAATAGTCATCGTGTTGATTTAAATCGAAATTATCTTCCAAGTTATCTCTAAGTCTTTCTCAACAACGTTTTAAGAAGAATAACACTCTAGTGTGCTACCACGGACATCAGGGGCAGCTGAATGACAGGCCGCACGATCCTGGGTAGTTACTACACTTAAGGGGGAGGACAGTCAATAAAGGAAACGCTACTCGAGGTGGCAGCTGAATGCAAGGATAAAGGGAACTCCGGTCACTTCAGACGCCGAGTAACAGATTCCTAAATCGCTATCATCATTCTGAGGCATTCCGAACAACACCTAACAACCACTCGACTGGAATTTCTCTCCCCCAACGCTCTTCTTGAGACTGGACTGCGCCAGAACCACTCTCGTGACCCTGCAACAGATCAAGATAAAATCCAAGATGCAAGGAAAAGGGAGAGTCTATCCCGCCACTACGACATTTAGAAATCAATTTAAATTGATGGGGTGGCGCAGGCGAGAGTTAGAGTGGGCGTCGGGGTTGAGATAGTGGTGATGGCGCTGGCGGTAGGGTGTGCAGGAACGGTCATGGAAAAAGAAAGCTCAAGGGATGGATATCTTGTTGAATTGTTTATTTTTCTGACTCCACTATCTGCACACAGAAATTTCGAAACACAACGCATAAGAAGCGCCTAAACTCGACCTTCATCTAGATCCGAGCAGCAAAAAGGAGGAGAGACATCACAATATCTCCATCCAAGGGTTTCGTCTAAATGATATTTCTCATTAATCATATAATCTTGCTATACAACGGAAGCATGGGGGAGCGATTCCTCTCACGTAAGGTTGTTTATCCGGTGTCACTGGTTATTTGTTTTGAATCTAGGAGGGAACAAGGTAAGGAAGGGTTCCATCTTAGGTTCGATTCTACAAAGATTAGAAGGGTCTGGGAGGAAAGGAAAGATCCTAGTCCAAGAGTACCCATCCATAATACCCTCTAGTTCCACGACAAAAGGATGAGCCCAAGAGTTAGTGTGGGTGTCACTAACTAACTAATCATTGCCCAAAGGATAGGAGTGACCAACAACTTCAATTGGTAAATGTTAAATGAATAAAGTAACCCTAAATTGTCATAAGCATCTCACTATGGTGACCCCTAATTTATATTGATTTGAAATAACAATACCAGCAAATTAAAAAAAATCTGACAACTAAGGTTCCATACACACAGAATTATGAATTAGCGAAGTAGATTCTATCAACTAGAAGCGAACCCTATGTACTAGAAGCAATTGGGTTTCTGACATAATCAAGGGTATCGTAATAGATTAAAAAAGGACCATTACAAGACAATTTAATAAACAACTGAAAATTTGTGTGGCAAGTCAATCATAAAATTCACTTCTCGATTCCTATGAATCCATTAAGAGCTTACAAATTTGATATAATATTCGACGCAATCTAAGACTGTTATTTTTGAAACTATATATATACAATATGAAAACCAAAAGAATATTGTATCCGGCAGCGAAGAAGTTGAGAGTGTTCTTCTGTGTTGGCACTCTCGAAGATGTCCTCCAACAACTGCCATTCCTTCTTCCCTCGCACTTGCTAATCATTGAGACTTCATCGGTACCTCCCAGTCAACACTAGGGGTACTCTTCTCCCCCCTGAGTCCCCCGAGCTATAAAGGGGCCACGTACAAGGTCAAGATACCAGATAAGGCTATCTCTCAGTTCGCCGCTCAAGGTCAAGATACCACTCTCTAATCGATATGGGCATCCCAACTCCAATAAGAAAAATCAGTCAAGAAAAATATCGACAACGTAACCTTACATCTACTAGTAGTCATTCATTCCCCTCCTCTGACATTTCTTTTATAGAGTTCTCTTAGTGACTAATTTTCAAAATGCACATTTAAATCATTTTATTAAAATTTTATTAGGAATATTCTCCCTAGTACAATTTTCACCCGATCCCTTATTTGTACCAAAAATTCATTTAATTAATTAAATTAATTTTCCAATTTCCCTCACCCACCTAAAAGCGTTCCTAAAAATGGTCCCCGGTGTCCCTTTATTCCCACACATTCCCTTAATGACTGACGCCCTTCTTAAATCTTATTTGAATTCGAATTTGGAAAGTTCTCTAGACTAGATTCCCTTCTATGTTCCACATTCCATTTGCAATTAATTTCCCCTTTTTGCCTAAGTTCGAATTTAGCAAGTTTTGCACATAAACAACAATTAATATTTTTAAATAATTTAATCCTCCATTAAGTTTTAAATTTAATTTTTACCCCCACTTTTCATCATCCCCCTTTTCTTAATTGCTTAATCAATTTTTTGTTCTCATGTCCTACTTAGACCTAGGCTTAAATTCAACTAGGCTTAGAAAAATTGCTTTTAAGGGAAATTTTATAATTTTTAAACTTTACTCATGCAACAATTATCTTAAGGCTAACTAGTTCAAAACAAGATGTTTTTTTATAGGTACCTAGGTTCATTAACTCGTCAGTTTTAACAATCGCGGTGTGCTCTTCAAGAAGCACTACGTGCTCCAAGGGTGCCACTCTCCTTCATTCATGTTTATTTTATGTGACGCACCCCTCAAGATGCACTACGTCCTCCAAGGGTGCCACTCGTCTTTTGAATGATTTTGGTAGATGTCGAACCCTTGGAGTCAATACTCCGTTAGGTGACCTTGTGGGAGACTAAGGGCCTCTAAGGAATAAGGACCCTGCCTTATTTCATTCCCCTTAGAATCATCGTGAGCGACTGTCATGGTTTTCCCTCACGACATCGTGGATCTCTCGAACTAGGTAATCGTTAACCTACAGTTCAAGCCATGGCGGGAGTGCTAGTAGGTTGTGGTAGGGTTGCTGCCACACCTCTCCCTCAATATCTCTGGTTGTCGTTCATGATCCCTTTACTCCAAATTTGATTCTGATTAGTAATATATCATTAGCCTCCATCCATCAATGAAATATGTTAGCGATCTAAAATCAACATCATAATTTACGAGTCATATGTCACATATGCAATAACAAAAACACTCAAACCATAAACAATCCACTCCCTGACTCGATCTGGAGTCCAATGAGGTCCATCGATGCCATCAACATCCTCAGTCAGTCTAGAGTCCTACACACTCAGGAGAAACAAGTCAATAGCACTTGTCGATAAAAATATAATCAAATAATATATCATCATATCCACAAGATCATCGTAATCCATAAGAGAAACAATGAATCATATAAGGAACCAGATCACTTGCACGCAAGTGTCCTCAAATAATAAGTCCAATCAGGTGTGCGTAAGAGTAGGATGTTACAGGTTTTCCAAAATCCATGAGTATGACATTTATATCAAGCCACTGCATGCAATTAGGGGACAAGGGTTGTGTAAGATTATCATTGGAAATGATTCATTAAATGGGGTTGTATCAATTACAACAAGAAAATCTACATTAGCTACCAAATGGTATAAATATATAATTTTCTATCTAAACTCAGGCCAATTCCCGAATCGCATGTTATCAAAAGAAAGGAGGGCTTTGAAAATGAAATGAAATCAATATGTACTAGTTGCTGAAATTTTGTTGTACCATAATTTTGACAGAATAATGTTAAGATGTGTTGATGCAACAAAGGCTCACGACTTGATCAAATATTTTATGAAGGAATTTTTGGTGGTCACTTTGCACCCACGACTACTACACATAAGATAATAAGAGATATGTATTATTGGACAACAATTTTCAAGGATTCATATGCAAAAATATGAAAACGCATCTCCTCTCAAAAAGTTTTGGGAAAAATGAAGAGGGTTGCAATTCCTTTGTAGCCTATATCAATAGAAGAACCATTTTCACAAGGTGGACTTTATGTTTTAGTACAAATAAACCAAAAATCAAGTAAATGTAATTTATACATCCTCGCTTCTACATATTATTTCACAAAATGGAAATAAGCAGTAGAATTAAGAAAGGTAGACTCAGAAGAAATTATAAAATTCCTTAAGGATAATATTCTATCGATATTTGGAGTTCCAAAGAAATTTAATATAGATAATGGATCAGTTTTCATTGGATAAACATTTACAAACTTTTGTGGAGAGTTTGGCATTTTAATGGGACATTCATTAAATTATTAACATCAACGAAATGGCTTGGCTGAGTCTACAAGAAAAACTTTAGTTCAAATCCTCAAAAATACTTTTGATCAAAATCAGAAAAATTGGCATTTAAAATTAACATATGCATTATGGGAACGAATATTGACACCGAAGGACAACACTCGACATCTCCATATAGTTTGGTGTATGGAAAAGAAGCCATAATGCCAATCAATTTGGAAATAAATGTTTTACCATATGTTATAAACATTGATGATTCATAATAAGTTTAAACACTACATAAAAGGTACAATCATCTCATCAAACTAGAGGAACACCGAAACGAAGTATTTCATAAAATGAATAAAAGGAAACAAAGTGTCAAAAAATATTTTGATCAAAGGACAACAATGAAAATTTTTAAGAAAGGGAAATTAGTACTAATCTGGAATAAGTCCAAAGAAAAACCATATATGCATACAAAATTTGAAGAATTATGGATTGGGCCTTATCTCATCGAAAACATCTTGGGGTATAATTCTTATTTGATCAAGGATATGAAAGGAACAATATAAGCATTGCCACTCAATGGCCAACATCTTAGAAACTTCTTCTCTTAATCGACCTTCCCTTCACTTGTACATAGTTTTTGTTTTCATTTTACATCCTAATTGATATCTTCTTATCTATTTTTCTCACTCCATTCCCAATACGTGAGATTTTGTATTCTTAGTAACCTACAGGGTGTTACCATCCCACAGTTGGAGCTAGTTGTTGATCTATATGTAGCTTAATACTTATTTTCATCTTATATATTTTTACTTGGAAAATTTTTGAGTCATGGTGGGTTCATTCACGGCGGATGTATTTTCTTTCCCAAAGAACTCTATGTTATAAAAAACACACCTCTCTTCTCCATTGCATCCAAATTGCAGCAAGAGTTAACCATTTTCTTGATATCCTTTATGGCGGGTTCGCGGGTTTCCAGACTCCTGGGTTCACTTGCTCTTGTTTTTAAGTCTTCTACGACCAAAATACACCAAAAAAAATTTCATCCTCATAATAGCCCTTAAATATAAACTTATTCATATCCTTTACACCATGGGGTCATGGATTCCCAGACTCGTAAACTCATCCTCACATTTCCTCCATGTCTGCCACCCCACTATTCTATATCCATTACCTTTGTTTCATTTCTTGAGATCTATTTAATGTTATTCCTACAAAAATTAACTCCTAATTGAATTATGAGAAGACCATTATTGATTGCGTACTTCTTGAGGTAATATCATTTATTGTATTAGTTTCTCCATCGAAAAGGACTTAGGTCATATTACTGAAGAATATTATATTTCAATATTCTAAGGAATTATATGTAGAGTTTTCAATCTACACTAGGATGGCCATGAGAAAGAAGTAGTTTTATGGAGACACACTAAACCTATTTGGATGAAAATAGTACAATTTTCACTGGACAAGGCCTTACTAGTATTTCACAGCATTGCCTCTACCAGAGAGAAATGAAAATAAGGCTTGGACATTAGGTATTTCTCTAGTTGGATGCATTCCCTAAGTTTTTGATTGCAAATACATAGTCTCTTGGTGCATTGACAAGTTTATTCAAAATCAAAGGGAAATTATGCTACACAATGGATCCCACGTCTCTTTAGTGCCTTCAAATTTCAATAAAATGTTAAAATTACTAGAGCTTCCTATTACATTTAGAGGAGATGAAGCTAAAAGTTTCCTTAAGGAGAAGAACAATGGATTAGAGTTTTTTCAAGAATACTTAGGATATCCTTCAAAAAATGCCAGAGGAGATATCCAGAATTCAGGTTAGTTCATTGAAAAATCCTTACCAAGAAGTAGCATGGTTTTTTACTATAATTATAGGACAAGAGTCTACGAAAACCATTCCACAGTTGGCTCTGTATATATTATATTTTACAGTCCATGAAGAAACATTTTTTTATTGGGGAAAAATGATTTCTACTGAAATTTCTTCGCAACTGTCAAAATTTAAAGACACTAAGAAGTTCTACATGGCCTCCTACTTAATATTTTCTACTACTTACTATCATATCTTCAAGGGATTGAATATATAGGAAAGGGTAAATTGTAATGTTGACCCTGCCACAATGTGGTATCAAGCCCTGTGGAGGAAAGAGGCCACTCACTACTTTTATGAAGTGTATGTTTTTAAGAAGTTGATCTTTGGAGGAAATACATCTAGACTATCAGAGGAAGCATTAAATTTTATGAATAAAAATGGGATTGTAGAAGAGATGGAAAAATACAATAATATAAGGATTTATTGCTCTCATGAAAAACCCCTTTATCTTCCTTACTATGTTCCAGATATATTATTTATTGTTGAATTGGAAAGACAATAAAAGTCTCGGTTGCATTTATTCTATGAGAAAAATAAAAGGATTTTATCCCACTACCTTCGAAGGTCGGTGAAATATTTCTAAGAGGAATTGCTAAAATTGATGAATATGCTACACAATTTGATCAATATAACATGAAATTTGCAAAAGCGATTAATGGTTTTGACCCTAATCATCTTTTTCATGATGGCATAGTATCAATTGGATTCATTGATACACTTATTAATATTTTTATATTTGGAGAAGAAGAAGGAGACAACCATGATCATGTGGTTGAATGTATTGAATGGAAAGTAGGTGATATTGAAACCATCATAAGTACCACGGACCAATCTAAGAAAAAATAAAAACCCTCTAATGAAAATAATGCTCAATATCTTATTATTTCCAAAAAGAGAACCCTATCCAAAAAGAAATCTTAGTCTACAACATCTTAACATAAAAAGTCTTCAATGAATAATTTAGATGATGGAGGTGATAAAAAATCTCCTTAAGGAAAATTCAAAAAATCTCATAAATTGGAAGTAAAAAGAAAGACTAATTCTCAACAATAAATTGAAGAGCACATACCTAAGAGCGAGATCCATCTCAAAGACATGGATTTAGAAGTTGATACAGAAAATATCCAATTCCTTGATGATGAAGAACGAGTCTAGGAAAATATACAACCTGTGACTATACTCGCTATGCAAGACAAAGAGTTTTCAAAAGAAGAGTCTTTTTCTATACGTAACACTTTATTTGATAAAGACTTAAGAAAAATGATTTTTGAAAGAAACCTATAAAAAAATAAAAAGGGAAAAACTTGTTCTACATTTAACCTTAATAACATGCTTCCATATGGAATCGCTAAGATTCGTAAGGTTACAAGAGATGCTATGGATGTTTCAATAGATGATATGGAAGATGAGAATGTCAGACTTAAGGAAAGGATATAAGAATTAGAGTATACTTTAATGCCTCTACTAATATTAGCCACCCATGTTGCAACACTTCAACCTGACAAGAATTTTGAGAAAACTCAGTCAAGTATAAGATTAAAAGGGACTTAAAGCTTACTTTCTACAACCATATATTATGTTGAACAAAATATTAAGAAACAAATGTCTCTTATTTTCAATACATGGAATATAGTAAGTAGTTTTCTTTCTCTTGGTTCCAAGATTCAAAATACCAAAGAATATTTGAAAGTTGACATCGAAAATGATGAAGTATTTTTCAAGGATGGACGTGTAACATTCATTATGAAGGTCTCAACAATGATTGAATATATAAAAGAAAATAGGGAGACTTACCTTCTCAAGCTCATATAAAACAAGTGAAGGCATGTTGGATTCAAAGAATTAATGTATTAAGGGAGTTATCAAATGAACTCAATGACTTAACATCCAAAAATATGGAATATTATTCTAAATTTAATGGATTATATATTGCGGGAAGCACCATTGAAGTAGAAGATCCAAAGTTAATCTCAAAATCAATTCTTCAAACAAGACAACAGTTTGAAGAAAGGATGGAAAAATTAAAGAAATTGGGAGCATAGAAGTTCAATAGTATGATTGAATGTACTGAATATTATATTGATAATTGGATTGTTGAATATACCAATAGAAATGAGGATATTGAAACTACATTGCAAAATGTTTCAATCAACTATAGAGAATATGAAAATGAATTCTTCAAAATTAAAGTCAAACAAGAGGTGCTAGTTGTTCCTTTGCGACAATATATTGAAGAATGATTAAAAAGGGATTTAATCATGATTACTAAGGGTGCAATGGTAGTAGTTGATACAGGTCATATAATGACATGAAATAAAGATATAAAATATGCATCATGAAGAAAATGAAGATAGGAGAGATTCGGCACAGTAATTCTAAATATCACATTTATCCCAAACTTCTTCTCTTTCTAGATCATAAATCATCCAGTTACGTTTATTCTTTTCCTAAAGAACATAACTGAACTTTTATCTTTTCTTTTATTTTCTTTCCAGGTCCAACCTTTCTCTTTCTTTGATTCAACAACTCCATTCTCTTTTTCTTATATTTGTTATGGTCCATGGGAGCCTCAATCCCAATTCTTTTGGACAAACACATTAATTTTTCAT
>ML780681.1:2143452-2158765 GCA_009831015.1 Picea engelmannii
GGACACTTAGAAGCAAAATGCCCTATTCTACCACAATTAAAGCACTTGAGAGGAAGTTTACCTTTGTACTTGCCATTACCTCTTTTTAGATTTTTGACAAAGTTAACTTCTTCCATGTCTTCTTCTGAATCCTCATGATTACTAGTTTTTGTTTCAACCTTTTTCTTGTCCTTATTTGCTGCCTTGAAAGTTGCTTCCTTATTGGAAGGATTCTCATTGGATGTTCTCATCTCATATGATGTTAGTATTCCTTGCAACTCATCCATTAGTATAGTATCAATATCAGTTCTTTCTTCTAAAGTAGATATTTTGGGATCAAATCTTGAAGGTAAAGATATAAGCACTTTTTGCACAATAATACCATTTCCAAATGTTTCTCCTAAACCTCTCATATTATTGACTACTTCATCAATATGTAAAAAATAGGTAGCTATATCTTCAGATTCTTCCATCTTTAAACTTTCAAATTGAATTCTATATGATTGTAATTTAGCATTCTTAACCTTAGTATATCCTTAATATACCTTCTTCAGTTTGTCCCATAACTCTTTTGCTGACTCACAATTGATGTAGGAGCATCCCTCACGTCAAGTGAGCCAGCATGGAAGAGGAAGACAGCTGGAAGGTGTCCAACACAATTTTTTGAAAAACACCTTGAAGTTGATGCACAAAATATAAATGAAGCCATTTATGAAGGAGCGCCTTTGTATATTGTAATCAGACCTTGAGCGCCCCGCTCTCGTTTGAAGTAGATAGGAGGCATTTAAACTAGTTAATGCAAGTAGGTAGACTTGAATTCATAGATTAGACAGTTTTAGAAAGAAGGAGGGAAAACGTATATAGACACCCTCATTATACATTGTAACATAGGTGAAGCAGGAAGAGCACAGGAGAATAACAGAGAGCAGTAGAAGAACATCCATGTATAGATCTTGAATTAATAGAAGAATTTGATTCAAATCCATGGTTTTGTGTCTGATCTCTGTGTGTTGACGTTAAAAGATGTGCTCATGATTTTTTGTTTTCCTGTTATGCATTTGCTTTATTTCTCTGTATGTGATTTCATGTTTGAGTTTGAAATCTGAGGGGAAGAAGAAATGAGTTTCAATTGTTTCTCTATCTGAGCAAGGGTTCCTGTAAGGAGTGTAGTTGAAGTCGTCCTCAAGGAGTGCGTTGACAGAAGGCTTGGATAGTTCAACTCTTGTTCTCATTCACCCAGAAAATAAATTGGGTTACTGGAGCCATGCCAAGGGTGTACAGGCTAAGGGAGAGTCTCAGTTGTGAATCTGAGCAGAAGCTTTGAAGGACTGTTGCTGCTGGTGTGCGCAGAGTCGAGATAACTCAACACTTGGAGGTGTTTGAGAACTACCGCAAGGAGTGCGTGCAAGGACCCTTTCTGAGGTCGAAAGTGTGAGAAAGCTCAGGAGGGATAAGGTTTCTAAGTTCGTCGAGAAGAAGCACATAGAGTCTATACCATGGAAAGTTTGAACAAGCACTGCAAAGTTACGCGCAAGAGGACCAATTTTCATAAAGAAATATTGGGTTCACCCGTAGAAGACATCTAAGAGGAAGATAGACGGTTAGGATCTCGTGGAGAAGATTTGCAAAATCCCGTCAGCTGTTGGATCGATCATAGGAGCGAGGAGGTTACGGTCACACCATAGGGTTAAGCTCAGGAGGATCGTGAGCCGTAGGATCATTGTTGGGTTACCCGTCAGCCGCTCGATCAAGTAGAAGTTGCACTGTGGTTATGTCCTAGTGAGAAAAGGAGAGAATCCAAGAGCCATCGGGGGTCGGGAAATTAGAGTTCCTAAGGTCGTGAGAATCAGGACATCAAAAGTCTCGAAATCCCGACAAGTGCAGAGCCATCCATCTGTTTGGACAGGTGGCAGGGGTCAAGAGTCCATCGGCATTTTGGAAGTTCAAGAGTCAAGAGACCTGAGACCTTTCAAGTCTCGAAACACCTATGAAGTCCTAGCCGTGGATTTCAGGGCGGACGCGCGTCAGAAGATACGAGAGGAGTCGAGGTTCGGCGTATCGAGAATTCTGAGTACAAAACATTGCATCAGGAATCACGATCTCACGATATCCGAGAAAGCCGACGAGGGGATAGTGACGTGGAAGAGTCAACCCTCACGTGCATTGGGAATCAGAATTTTGTAACTCTTGGAAATCATAGCAGCAGGAGTCGCGAAACTCCAAAACACGATTTCCCGGCATGCCAAAGGAACAGTGTGGGGCCATAATGGAATTAGTGGAGGATAGGTGACACAACTTATCAGGATTCGGGGTTCGGGAAAAGGTAAGTCCCGAAAACTTTGGTATTAGGATTCGCGATCCCGCGAAGTCCAAAGTCCCGACGAGGAAGTTGTCCATCGGTGTTTGAGTCATTAGGATATCGGGGATTCCGGTGACAAGTTGTTTATGCATTTTGGAACCGTGAACCATGAAACCCCGATGGGAATATGACTGCGGTCATATAAGGAGCGGTTGTGTGGACCAAAGGCTTAGTCCGGGAGGCTAATGCAGCAGAGGAGCGTATCGAGGTTCGGGGTTTGGTAAGGTGAGTTGTTTTGGACATCGAAAATACCGAAATCCCGATAGGAGGAACCCCGATAGCAAGGTAAAAAGGGTCAGCGTTGACTTACATCGAGGTTCGGGGTTTTGAGAATCCAAAAACACTCGACCACGGGACTCGCGAAATTGCAAAGTCCGATTTGCCGATCATTAAGGGAGATCTTCTGGAGAATTCTTGTTTGTGTGGAAAATTCCCGATAGGGAATTAGAAGAGCTTTCAGTTCTTTGGACCGAGTACAGAGGAGTTCCTGTGAGCGGACGTGCCTGGGTGGCGCGCCTACATCAAGTGGTATCAGAGAAAGAAAATTTATTTGCTTTCTGTAGTAGAGAAGAAGGAAATTCTCCATGCCGCCAAGAAGACGGGATAGACACTCACCCGATCTAGAGGAAAGAGAAAACCCGAGGAGAATGGGTAGGCAAGCGCAGAATCCAGAAATGGAAAGAGAGATACGTGATCTATGAGCTAGACTTGAAGATATGGAGACAGTGCAAAGACGCAAAGCCAATGCGGGGGATCTTCACGATTCATAGGGTGAAGTTGAAGTTTAACATGGGGAAGAAGTTGTAGCTGAGGATGCAGCCAATGAACGCCTAATCAAAGCTATTGCGCGGATGGGTTCAAAAACGAAGATGGACATTCCAGTTTATGAGGGGAATCTGGATGCGTAAGAGCTTCTAGATTGGATTAGAGCTCTGGATACATACTTCGATTATGAAGATGTCGAAGAGGATAAGAAGTTCAGGCATGCTGTCACGATATTGAAGGGACATGCAGGATTATGGTGGGACAAGCTACAAGCAGATAGACGCTGCAAGGGAAAGAAGAAAATTAAAAGTTGGGATCGAATGATTACAAAGATGAAAGAAAAGTTCATCCCCATAGATTATCAAATCACTCTGTTCAGGAGGATGAAAAACCTGAGACAAAATTTGATGACAGTCAAAGAATACACGGAGGAATTCTATCGACTGAACATCAGGGTAGGTCATCGGGAGAGCGATGATGAGAAAGTTGCCAGGTATATGAATGGCCGGAGATACAATATCCAGGACGAGATGAGTATGAAAACCATCCGAACAGTGGAGGATGCCTATCAAATGTCTTTGAAAGCTGAAGAGAAGTTGAGCCATAAGCAAGGTCAGTGAGGCTGAGGTAGGAGTCAGCCCAAAGGCAAACCGGTTGCCCAAGATAAATACCAGAAGCCCAAGGACGACTGGAAAAATCCTCAGACTAGAACCGAGAGAGGTGGAAGTTCACAGTGAGGCCAGCATGCTAAATAGAGAGGGAAGCATACAGGCCAGATCATAGGATACGCTATTAATAACATGTTTCCTCATACCAGAGGTAGAGGAAGAGGAAGAGGTGGAGTAATCACATGCTTCACATGTGGAAAAAATGGGCACAAGTCATTCGACTGTCTGGATAAAAAGAAGGATGGAGGAGAAGCTCACATCGCCGAGAAACAAAGGCGAGATGTTGAAGTGGAATATGCAGAAGGCGGAAGGTCATTGATGATGCGTAAGGTTCTCTTAACACCTGAAAAGGAGGTGGAGGACTCAGCTCAAAGAAACAGACTTTTCATAATTTCTTGCAAAACCAAGGATAGGGTATGCAAGGTTATCGTGGACACCAGTAGCACAGATAATATCATTTCAACCGAGATGGTAGAGAAGCTGGAGTTGGAGACGATTGATCACCCGAGTCCATACAAAGTTCCATGGCTACAGAAGGGACATCAGGTAAATGTCACTAAACAATGTTTAGTTGAATTCAAAATAGGAGGGTATAATGATAAAATACTTTTTGATGTTATTCCTATGGATGTATGTCATTTATTTTTGGGCAGACCATGGAAATATGACAGGAACGTAATTCATGATGAGAAGATGAATACGTATACTCTAGAGAAGAATGGGAGAACACACATGTTGCTTCCAATAAAAGATAAGGAGGTAAAACTAGAAGGGAGAAATATTGTACTCTTCATGAGTGGGAAGGAGATTCTTACAGAGGTAAAGAAGAAAGAAGATCCACAATTCTTTGTGGTCAGAAAACCAAGGATCGTTTTGACTAGCACGAGAGTAGACAATTTGCTAGGAGAAATTCAGGAACTACTGGAAGAGTTCACTGACATCATAGTGGATGAACTACCTCGTTCGTTGCCACCGATGAGGAGTGTGAGTCATCATGTAGACCTCATACCAGGAGCTATTTTTCCGAATAAAGCCATGTACAGGTTGACGCCGCAAGAAAATGAAGAGGTCAAGAAGCAGGTCCGGGAGCTTCTAGACAAAGGATTGGTCAGGGAAAGTTTGAGCCCATTTGTCGTTCCAACGGTACTCAATCCAAAAAAAGATGAAGGTTGGAGAATGTGTATTGACTCAAGAGACATCAACAAGATAACCGTCAGGTATAGGTTTCCATTGCCAAGAATGGATGATTTAATGGATTTCTTAAGCGGAGAAAAATACTTTTCAAAGGTTGATCTGAAGAGTGGATATCACCAGATTCGCATGAGAGAAGGTGATGAGTGGAAAACAACATTCAAGACAAACAAAGGTTTGTATGAATTGATTGTCATGTCGTTTGGCTTGACAAATGCTCCAAGTACCTTTATGAGGTTAATGAATGAAGTCTTGAGGGAATTCATCGTGAATTTTGTCATTGTGTATCTGGATGACATATTAATTTTCAGCAAAACAAAGGCAGAACATCTGAAGCATTTAGCTACAGTAATGAAGAATCTACAACAGGAGAATTTGTTGATAAACATGAGGAAATATTCATTTATGAAGAAAGAACTCATTTACTTGGGATTTATTATATCTGTGAATGAATTGAAGATGGATCTAGATAAGGTGGAGGTAATTAAAAAGTGGCCATCACCAAGAAATATTTTTGAGGTGAGGAGTTTTCATGGACTGGCTAGTTTCTACTGGAAGTTCATCCGAAATTTCAGTGGGATTAGTGCAGCAATGATGGATACAATCAAGAAAAGACATAAATATTTTCACTGGACTGAAGAGGCGGAGAAAAGTTTCAATTTTTTGAAATGAAAGATCATGGAACAACCGGTTTTGGTGTTGCCGAATTTCCAAAAGACGTTTCAAGTGAAATGTGATGCAAGCGAGTTTGCAATAGGAGCGGTCTTGAGTCAGGAGGACAGACCGATTGCATATTTCAGCGAGAAGTTGAATGAGGCAAAAGAAAAGTACTCCATGTATGATAAGGAATTCTATGCCATCACATAGGCACTGAAAAAATGGAGGCACTATCTGATTCCAAAGGAATTTGTTTTATATAGTGATAACCATGCATTACAATTTGTGACTCAACAGGAAAAGTTGAATCAAAGGCATGTTAAATGGGTTGAATACATGAAGAATTTCACTTTTGTGATAAAACATATTTCTGGTACTGCTAACAAAGTGGCTGATTCTTTGAGCAGGAAATGTTTGTTGATGCAAGAGTTCAAAGTCAGGACGTTAGGCTTTGATGATCTCAGGGACATGTATGCAGATGATCAAGATTTTAAAGAAGCGTACGGAGCAGCTAAGAACCCAGTTCTTAGAGACAAAATCCAGTGGATAGAGTACGTGATCCAGGAAGGATAGTTGTTCAAGGGCAATCAATTGTGTATTCCAAATTGCTCCATGAGGGAGAATCTGTTAAGGGAAAAACACAGCGAAGGATTGGTCAGACACTTCGGTCATGATAAGACATTCGCGAAGCTGAGCGAGTCATACTTTTGGCTAGGGATGCAGTCAGAGGTCAAGAGGTTTGTAAACAGATGCAGAATTTCCCAGCATTCAAAAGGAAGAAAGCAGAATGTAGGATTCTATCAACCGTTACCCATACCCGAGAGGTCGTGGGATGAAATCAGCATGGATTTCGTATTGGGATTGCCAAGGACGCAAAGAGGATTTGATTCAGTCTTTGTGGTAGTGGATAGGTTTTCCAAGATGGAACATTTTATCCCATGCCAGAAAACCAGTGATGCGACTCACATCGCAAATCTATTTTTCAAAGAGGTTGTTTGACTTCATGGCTTACCCAGAAGTATAGTTTCAGACAGAGATACAAAGTTCGTGGGACATTTCTGGAGGACACTGTGGAAAAAGATGGGGACTAAATTGATGTTTAGTTCTACTTATCATCCTCAGATGGATGGGCAAACAGAAGTGGTGAACAAAAGTCTGGGAGACTTGCTGAGAAGCTTGGTGATAGAGCACCACAGCCAGTGGGATAGTATATTGTCATAGGCAGAGTTCGCATATAATGACTCAGTGAACAGGAGCATAGACCAAAGTCCATTTAAGATTGTGTATGGTATGCAACTGAGAGGAGTTTCTGAATTAAGGGATTCAGAACAGACTACGACTAGGAGCGCAAGTGTCGAAGAGTTCGCAGAGGTGATGAAAGAACTTCGCGGCCAGGTGAAGCAGCGACTGCTAGATTCAAGTCACGAATATAAGCGTAGAGCCGACCAGCAGAAGAGACAACTTCAGTTCGAGGTTGGTGAATTAGTTTTGGAACATTTGAGGAAAGAGATTTTCCCGAGGGGAACATATAATAAATTGAAAATGAAGAAAATCGGGCCATGTAAGGTCTTGAAGAAATTGGGGGAAAATGCTTATGAGATCAAGTTATCAGATGGGATCGGAATATATCCAATATTCAATGTCTCAGATTTATATCCATATAAACTTGAGGAGACAGGAGAAGAAGGTGAACAGTCAGAAGTTCAGTGGCAAAAGAAGATGTCAGTTGCAGAGAAGCCATAGATGGAACAAATACTGGATAAACGAGTGGGTAAGAAGACCAGGAGGAAAGAATACTATGAGTATCTGGTCAAATGGAAGGGCCATCCAATGGAAGATTCCAGCTGGGAGAATGAAGTAGAGATACAGAAGAATGGATACACCGTGCAGGAGCTCATGGACAGGAGCCCATGAAATTTTTCAAGCGAGGGAGTATGAAGCAGGAGCATCCCTCACGTCAAGCGAGCCAGCATGGAAGCGGAAGACAGCTAGAAGGTGTCCAACATAAATTTTTGAAAAACACCTTGAAGTTGATGCACCAAATATAAATGAAGCCATTTATGAAGGAGCGCCTTTGTATATTGTAATCACACCTTGAGCGCCCCTCTCTCATTTGAAGTAGATAAGAGGCATTTAAACTAGTTAATGCAAGTAGGTAGACTTGAATTCATAGATTAGACAGTTTTAGAAAGGAGGAGGGAAAACGGATATAGACACCCTCATTATACATTGTAACATAGTTGAAGCAGGAAGAGCACAGAAGAATAGCAGAGAGTTGTAGAAGAACATCAATGTATAGATCTTAAATTAATAGAAGAAGTTGATTCAAATCCATGGTTTTGTGTCTGATCTCTGTGTGTTGACGTTAAAAGATGTGCTCATGATTTTTTGTTTTCCTGTTATGCATTTGCTTTATTGTTGTGTATGTGATTTCATGTTTGAGTTTGAAATCTGAGGGGAAGAAGAAATGAGTTTCAATTGTTTCTCTATCTGAGCAAGGGTTCCTGCAAGGAGTGCAATTGAAGTCGTTCGCAAGGAGTGTGTTGACAGAAGGCTTGGATAGTTCAACTCTTTTTCTCGTTCACCCAGAAAAGAAATTGGGTTACTAGAGACGTGCCAAGGGTGTGCAGGCTAAGGGAGAATCTCAGTTGTGAATCTAAGTGGAAGCTTTGAAGGACTGTTGCTGCAAGTGTGCGCAGAGTTGAGAGAACTCAACACTTGGAGGTGTTTGAGAACTGCCGCAAGGAGTGCGTGCAAGGACCCTTTCTGAGGTTGGAAGTGTGAGAAATATCAGGAGGGATAAGGTTTCTAAGTTCGTCGAGAAGAAGCACAGAGAGTCTGTACCGTGGAATGTTTGAACAGGCGCTGTAAAGTCACACGTAGGAGGACCAGTTCTCATAAAGAATTACTGGGTTCACCCATAGAAGACATTCAAGAGGAAGATAGACGGTTAGGATCTCGTGGAGAAGATTTGCAAAATTCCATCAGCCGTTGGATCGATCAAAGGAGCGAGGATGTTACGGTCACACGAGAGGGTTAAGCTCAGGAGGATCGTGAGCCGTAGGATCATTGTTGGGTTACCCGTCAGCCGCTCGATCAAGCAGAAGTTGCACTGGGGTTATGTCCTAGTGAGCAAAGGAGAGAATCCAAGAGCCATCGGGGGTTAGGAAATCAGAGTTCTTAAGGTCGTGAGAATCAGGACATCAAAAGTCTTGAAATCCTGACAAGTGCAGAGCCATCCATCTATTGGGACAGGTGGCAGGGATTGAGAGTCCATCAGCGTTTCAGAAGTTCAGGAGTCAAGAGACCTGAGACCTTTCAAGTATCGAAACACCAATGAAGTCCTAGTCGTGGATTTCAAGGCAAACGCACGTCAGAAGATCTGAGAGGAGTCGGGGTTCGGCGTATCGAGAATTCTGAGTACAAAACATTTCATCAAGAATTGTGATCTCACGATATCCAAGAAAGATGATAAGGGGACAGTGACGTGGAAGAGTCAACCCTCACGTGCATCGGGAATCAACATTTCGTAACTCTTGGAAATCATAGCAGCAGGAGTCGCGAAACTCCGAAACGCGATTTCTCGACAGGCCAAAGGAACAGTGTGGGGCCACAGTGGAATTAGTGGAGGACAGGTGGCACAACTTATTGAGATTCAGGTTTCGGGAAAAAGTAAGTCTCGAAAACTTTGGTATTAGGATTCGCGATCCCGCAAAGTCCGAAGTCCCAACAAGGAAGTTGTCCATCAGTGTTTGAGTCATCGGGATATCAGGGATTCCGGTGACAAGTTGTTTATGCATTTTGGAACCGCGAACTGCAAAACCCTGATGGGAATATGACTGCGGTCATATAAGGAGTGGTCGTGTGGACCAAAGGCTTAGTCCGGGAGGCTAAGGCAGGAGAGGAGCGTATCGGGGTTCGAGGTTTGGTAAGGTGAGTTGTTTTGGACATCGAAAATACCAAAATCCCGATAGGAGGAACCTCGATAGCAAGGTAAAAATTGTCAGCGTTGACTTACGTCGGGGTTCGGGGTTTTGAGAATCCAAAAACACTCGACCATGAGACTCATGAAATCGCAAAGTCTGATTTCCCAATCGTTAAGGGAGATATTTTGGATAATTGTTGTGGGTGTGGAAAATTCCCGATACGGAATTAGAAGAGCTTTTAGTTCTTCGGGCTGAGTACGGAGGAGGTCCTGTGAGCGGACGTGCTTGGGTGGCGCGCCTACGTCAACAATGCATTACCTTAACAAATTCTGAACCTGACAATCCTCCAAGTATTGCATACATAGATTTGGAATTACTCTCATAGATTTTCTTCCCTGCAACATCTATTGGAACTATTGTTGGAGCCTTAGATTCATTCAACATAGCTTGCTAAACATCTACTCCTTGAGACTGTAAAAACAACTTCATCCTGATACTCCAAAAAGCATAATTATGTCCATCAAATAGAGGTAATCCATGTTTAGTACAATTATATTTCTTATCCATTATTAAAGATCAAACTTCCAGTGATTAAACTAAATCTTGAAGTAACCTTTCTCTAATACCAATTGTTAAACAGGATAGATTAACTGAGAGGGGGGGGGTTGAATCAGTTAGATAAAAAATCTTTCTTTTCTTTAAAACAGATTAATCAATGAACACAGATTATGCCTTTTACTATATGTCTTGCTACAAATCATTCAGATCAATTAATATGCACTCACATAAATGGACAATGACACATAGATTTTCACGAGGAAACCCAAAAGGGAAAAGCCTCTTCTTCTTATGAATGAAAGGCAAGCTCCAACTTTTCTTTACATTCTTATTTTATCTGAGCTACAACCCAGATGAGGCTACTACCTCTGTTTCTTCAACACCTATTGAATGGAAGCTACAACTCCTAGATGTACAAGCACCAACTTGTACATGAGACTTTTACAGTATCCCCTTGCTCCTCCCTACCTCCTTGGAATCCTTCTCTATCACTAAGAACTTGCAAACCAACTCTTTATCTTCTCTATCAAATATTAAGCATTCAAATATTCTATGTTTATATATTCATATCAGAATCCATTGTTGACCAAACCACTTAGATTTATCAATCTATGCATATGTATTCTCTCCTTAATCTTTTCTCTATCTTCATCATTTATTCTCACTGTCACTGTATAATTTTATTTCAGTTCATCTTAATTTACATAAATGAATTTTAATTTGTCCCTCTTTATTTTTTTTCAGAGCTACGACTCTACCATAATTCCCCTCCTATCACACACAATTTCACTCATATTTACCCTATACATTCAAAGCGTACACTAGAACCCTCAGGTTTCGAAGATTCAATTACAATAACTGAATAACTAACTTACAGTGATCATCATTAGACAAGGCATCAAGAAGAAAAGTATCCACACGATTAGTTTAAATATTTAATCAGCACCGTTCGATGAACATATGTTTATTTTGACTTTCTAGCATAGAATAACCCTCGAGCGCTTCGACAAGATAGTTGTGCTAAACCATATGCCCATTGGTTGTGACCATAGACTAATCGAAATGTGTTTCACATTTCGCATTTCGGCAATCCTGTGTCGAAGGGTCTCATCACTCCAAGTTTCTATTCTCGAAATGGAGCGTAGCTTCATGCTGGCTCTTCCCTCTCACGTGACCATCGGTGATAACCACTGCCTATGCCAAAAATGCATTTTGCATTTTAGCATTTTAGCATTTCTCATTTCTACATTCATGTGATGAAGTGTTTTGACACTCCAAGTCTCGATCCCCGATATCATCTTTTCTCCAATCGAAGGCCCATGACCTTTCGTGATCAGACAGTCCTGATCTGATCGAGACTTTGTGTTTTTCGATTTCACGTATCGTGATATCGAAGGTTGAAGAAACTTCTTTCTTTGACTTTCCACTCATCAAAAATCTGATCTGTAACCATGTGTCCTGCCTGAAGATGGATGGTCCTCCTGCTTTCGGTATTTTATAAGCCCGCTTCACTTTGCACTTTAAAGAACATGAAGGTTCTCATTGATCTGACGATGGTCAGGCCCTGCACTCGGATGTAACACCCAAGATACATTATCTTCTACTGTGCGCTCCTTCCTTTCTGAATTCCCGAGTTCCGAAGGAACTCTCAACTAACCACCGTGTATCTTCTTCTCTCGGTCTTATGGATTATTTAAGTTTGAAATTAATGAAAAAAAAAAGCCCTATGAAAACTGACCAACAAGTAAAGCACATGCAAATCCGAATAATGAAGGGTACTCAAAACCCTTCAACGATGTCTCTGGATCCAAAGGTGGAAAGGGAAGAAAAGGGGATGAATGCTCTTACTTCCATAAATGATTCCATCTAGAATCCACATGTATGTAGAAATAAATAGATATAATGACCCAAGTACTTCATAAAAACAACCTTGGATATCTCATCCTGGAGGGTGCCAAGAAGAAGAAGCCAAAATATCATAATCCCAAGAAAGGGAATTCTAGACATGCTTTGATTTCCGTCAACTCCTCTCCCGATGCTTGGATTGTAGACTTAGGAGGATAACACCACATGGATGCCAAAAAAGAGGTCTATTCTTCATTGGATGAATTAAAAGGTCCTCCTATTCTAATGGGGGACAACTCTCCAGTCGATGTCGTCGACAAAGGAAGGATTGAACTCACAAACAAAAGCTTCGAGAATGTGATGCACATTCCCAAAATTTTCATCAATATTCTCTCCATGTATCAGATGACTAAATATGGCATAGGAAAGAAAGTCATATTCACACCTGATGCAATGGATATCTATGACATGTAAACCAATTCCAGGGTTGCTACCAATGAGGAAAATCATCAATCTAGACTCTGCACATTTTCTAAAGTTTTTGAACCAGATTCTGCATTATTGCTTACCCATGTTGATGAACGAAGTAGTAAATGGCATGAAAGGTTTGTGAAATTAAATTTCAGATATATGCAACAAATTATCAAGAAATAAATGGTTGATGGTCTACCTAACATCCACTTCTCCAAAAGAATTTGTGAGGGATGTGTTCTTGGAAAATTCCCTCAAGATAAATTTGACAAAGGAAAGACTCAAAGAGATTCCTCTCCTTTAGATATGATCCATAGTGACCTCATGGGCCATTTTTCGCATCCATAAATAAACAAATAAAGGTACGTGCTCATTTTTGTTGATGATTTCTCATGCTTCACATGGATTTTCTTTCTCAAGAAAAAATTAGAGGTCTTTCAACACCTTAAATATTTCAAATCCCTTGTTGAGACACAGTCACGAAAGAAAATAAAAATAATCTAAAATGATAATGGGGGAGAGTATGTCAACCATGATATCTAGAATCATTTTCATGAGGTACGGATTCAGTTGCAGCACACGATTCCCTATACCCCACAACAAAATGAATTTGTTGAGAAGAAAAATAAATCTCTAAAAGATATGGTATCTTGCATGCTACATGCAAAGTCACTTCCATGGATATTATGGGTCGAAGCACTTAATTGTGCAACCTACATCCAAAATATATCTCCCCATATATTTGTCAAGGATAAGACCCCCATGAGGCTTGAAGCAACCTCAAACCAGAAGCGACCCACTTTGGTATTTTGGTTCATGTGCATGGGCCTGGATTCCCTATGAAAAGAGGAAGGAACTTGATCCATGGAGCATAAAGTTTATATTTGTCGGATACCCCAACGATGTGAAGGAAAACATAATCATTGATCTTTCCTTAGACCGGATCATCATTGAGCGTAGTTTCCAATTCTAGGAAAGTGTGTCGCATGTACCTCAATAGCCACATGCAGTTACTTTTTTTCTTCCACCTGTCAGATATGATGAGCATGCAAATGCTGACTCTTATTTAGATGAGATTTTTTATTCAGAGGATTCAGATGATCCAGATACTGAGTCAGTACAATCAGATGTAGATTTAGTGCATGCAGATTCAGATGTAGAGCTAGAGATGAGGCCCAAGTGGGCCCAAAATACTCCTCAAGATGCAGGGGATATTGTTGGGGATCCAACTGATACTAGGAGGACTCTATCTGATTTTGAAGAGCTTCCTGTTGCACTCACTTCGACTGACCCATTTCCACCCAGGAATTTTTGTTGGTTTAGTATTCATATCCACAATCTTATGGAAAGGCTACTGGATATCCTTTTTGGGAATCCTCCATGAAGGAGGAGTACTACTCCCTCCTCAAGAACCAAACTTGGGATCTAGCTCCCCTTCCTTCTAGAAGGAAACTTGTTAGGTTAAAAAGGGTCTACAGGACCAAGAGCGTAACAGATGTACATATTAGTAAAAACAAAGCCATACTAGTTTCCAAAGGCTTTCAGTAAGTGCATGGAATTGACTATGATGAGACCTTCACTCCAATAGCGAATATGGATTCCATACATTTTGCACTTTCCATTGCAACAACCAAGGGATGGAAATTCCATCATATGGACATGAAGAATGTGTTTCTTCATGGTGATCTCTCTGAGGAGATCTATATGGAGCAGACCCATGGATTTATGTAGGATTCATCTTTGTTCTGTCAACTGAAGAAGTCTCTCTTTGGCCTCAATAAGGCTCCAAGGGAATGGTATGTCAAGATGGACTCCCACCTCTTGTCATGGAAATTTATATGTTATAAATCAAACCCAAATGTTTACATGCTCAGCATGGATGATTCACTTCTACTCCTAGTTCTGTATGTTGATGATTTGTTTATCATCGGTTGGTCAAATTCAATGATTGTTGCATCCAAGAAGATTTTGCATGATAGGTTATTGATGACAGACATGGGTCTGCTACATTTATTCCTTAGACTCGAGATAGTCAGGATGCATCAGGAATCAAATTGTCTCAGGCCAAGTATGCACAAGATCTCATTGAGAGATTTCACATGACATACTGCAAGTCTGCTCTGAATCCTTTCCTATCAGGATTCATACTTGAGGATGGTGGGGACACTCCACTGGCTGACAACACACTATACAGACAACTAGTGGGGAGCTTTTTGTATATGACACACTCTAGACCAGAACTCTCTAATGCAGTTGGCATAGTCTCCAGGTTCATGCAGGATCCGCATGAGCTACATTAGAAGGCTGAAAAGAATATCCATTGATATGTATAGGGCACCATCACCTTTGGGATTCACTATTCAACAAACTCTACATTGGACCTCATCGGGTTTAGTGATTCTAATTGGGTTGGCAATAACATTGATCGCAAGTCCACATCTGGTTACTCACTAAGTATTGGTTTCGAGCCCATGTATTGGTCAAGGAAGAAGAATGATTCTATTTCTCTATCTTCAGTTGAGGCAGAGTACAGAGGGGTAGTTAATGTAACCATTCAGGCTATGTGGCTATAATATATTCTCACTGAGTTGGGAATTCAGTTTAATCAGTCGATCATCATCTAGTGTGACAACCAAAGCACTCTGAATTTCTACAGAGATATAGTTCAGAGGATTCATATGAAGCACATTGATATCCACATGAACTACATCTAGGACTTAGTACACGAGGGGATCATTGACCCACAGTTTTTTCCTTCAACAAAATAGACTGCATAAATCTTCACCAAGAGCTTCACTTTGCAGAAGTTCCATTCTCTGCGCAGTCATCCTGGAGTGAAGGACACAGTTTCCTATCAAATGTTAGTTCTTATTTTACATACATTTTACTTTTAG
>ML780681.1:2158781-2170656 GCA_009831015.1 Picea engelmannii
TTCTGATCCGAAACTGATCTTTAAAATCTTGGCTAAGTTTTAAGCATGTGTTAAATTACCATTCAAAAACTTAAATGAGTAAGGAGGTTTTAATAAAAGAATGTTGCAACCATATTAAACAATACAAAAAAAAAATAGACACAAGCAATAACAAACCATAACACCAAGCTTGATAATGGAGTTCGGCAAGGTTTCCTACATCTTCGGGCCTTTGTCTTAGTGGGGGAGGCTTTCTTATTAATTTCTTAAAATTCTCAAAATGTACATAAAAATTGCATGAAATGGATTTCATATCGATCTCAATGTGTTCTACTTGACCTTAGAAATCCAATGCAACTGACGACACTGAAAAAGGCTAACTCTAGCTCCCATAAATTGCCTCCAAAGTTCCTTTAGCTTGTTGGTTTTTCCTACATAATTCACATTGTTCTGCACTATGCAGCATAAGTCGACCTGTAGCAGCACTAGTAAAAATTTTGTATTAAAAAGGTGAGGCGAGGAGGTCGAATCCCAACCTCCCACCTTCCTTCGCATAAAACCGGGCTTAAATCTCCATAAAATATGTTAATAAACCATAATATATGGTTCTTAACCCACTTGATACATATTATAAACCCTGTGGCATCCAATATAGTTTTTAAACCCATATAAATGTGCGCTCCCCTTATCTCTAGCCATGATCTAGCACATTTGCAATAAAATGTGGCAATATATACCTTGGTTACAACGCATATAACATTGCATATCATGTGCTTTTTAAAATGGTGTATTAACGATATGGTTCAAATCCCAATTCGAATCTCAACCAACCCATTCATTTTAATGAGTTTCGATCCACCTAAAAGGGAAATAAAATATATGGTTTTAAATAAAAACCATATTATAACAACAACGCATTATTATACTTGTTGTGAGTAGTGTATATAACAATCGATTCGATGTTGAACAACTATTACTATGATTGTTGACCATAATTTTTTGCATTTCTGCAAAGTTTTACATTAGACAAATCATTATATTTTTTTCTAAAATATTAAATAATATTTATTTATTCTGCCATTGGTCCATTCACTTCATCTCTTATTCTAGCATAGGCAACACTGTGCTCATTACCTGCGGTATGATGGGATTGGATATCCACTGAGGTCCATTCACTTCATCTCTTATTCTAGTGTAGGTGGCGGTGTGCTCATTACCTGCCATGTGATGGGATTGGATATCCACTGAGTGGACAAGTGGTGTGAATGATGATGTTCTGGATGATCAAATCGAAAACTGCATCGTACCTATATGATTGTTGATGATGTGGCTACCGTAGGACAACTTGCATTTATAATGTGTGATTGCAGATCGGTGCTACAACAACGGCGAATACAAACTTCTTTTTGTCTGCGTGAAACACGCAGAAGATACCAAGCTAGAATTATTTCTTCAACAATTAACTTTAATGGTTGATTATTAATCTTGAAAACTCAATGTTTGTAAATGATTATAAAAATGATAATGATGATATCTCACCATCAATTATAACTATTATAGAATTTCCTTAACCATCAATTATAACTATTATAGAATTTCCTTAAATGGAGAAATGTGAGAAAGATCATCATACATGCACTATAATTCCCATTATGCATCATACATACTAAAATGCATCATGCACATCAATCTTTCACAAACGTTTTATGTTAAAAAACATTATTATATATACACATTCATGATTTTATTAAGGGATGAAAGATATGTAGTGAAATATGTCTGATAGAAGTATCGTTGTTATTCTAAGTAATGTATATGTATATGTAGTGAAATAAATATGTAGTGAAACATTGCTCACAAATCTGAAGCAAAACACAACCTTCAACGGATATGACTACAACACGTCGCATGCAGGAAGAAAGGGAACACCCACTGCATACAATGCACAATATGAAAACAGACAATTTCTCAATCTGATTGCACTGCCTGCATACAGTGCACAATATGCAAACAGTCAATTTCTCAATCTGATTTCACTGCCTGCCTTTCTAACCTAGTTTGCTCTCTATAACTCCTAAAAGCTGCACAAAAATTCCAAGTATTTGATCTAAGGCAGTAATTCCAAAGTATTTTCTCCAAAACAGTAAGAGATGGTATTTCTCTTATACAACACAATCATGGTCCCGATGGACGTGGATTTTAGTAACACAACCTATAATAACTTCCTGCTTATAAATTTCTTGAGTGAAGATATAGAACAATTATATATTAAATTCTTTGTAATAAAACAATAATGACTAACATTTTGTATCCTTATTATCCTATGGGGGCAGGTAGGGAGTCAAGTTGGTATTATGTCGAATAAAAAAAAAAAAAAATTGAAGTTTAACATAGAAATCAATGAGTAATAATTTTTATATCATGCAACAATTTTAGCAAAGATATCAAACTTTGATAGTTATGTGTTGAAACCTACATAATTTTCACTCTTTTGGTTTGTGATGAAGATTAATATATCCTTCCACCAAACCTACCAGCTATAAGACTCCTAGATGTGGTTTTTTACTCATTTATGGGTTTACCTTAGATATTAGCTCCTTTTGAGAACATTTTCCTTGGATAGATTCCTGTGAGAATCCCTACATATAACTATTGTTTGATTGCTCTATCACCTCTCAGAAACTTTGTACATAATTATTGATTGATTGTGGAAGAACTTGAGAAGGTTTTGCATAATTTGGGCACCTATCAATGCATGATTGCAATATTGCACAATGTAAATTACTCCATTCTACAAAACTAATATAAACACCAGTGCTTGTTCCAACCAGTGAAAAACCAACATGAAGTAACTCACATTTCCATTCAGTGAAAAAGCATCAACTCAGTCCTTACATTTTTAGAACATGAAGTGGGAGGTAAAATTTAGGAAACAAGCATATGTACATGAATTCCAAAATGAGTTAAATAATACAAAGTATGCTCATATCCAAACCACTGATAATTTGAATATGTAAATTCAAATGCTTACAAGGATCCAAATAATTCACTACTTTCCCCTAAATCTTGTAATAACCCACTAGGATGGACTCTTAAAGACTGCTACAATGGACCCACACATCCTTTCTCTATGAATGTATTGCATGTGCGCCACATTTGTGCATGTCCTTCGGTTTTGATACTGTTGGTTTGGTAGTTGGAAATTGGTTTAAGCATTTGAACATTAAATCTTATAAAGAATTGTTAAATCTGTTAGACACACGTTCAATATATATTCAATGTTGCAGTCATTTTGCTTCATAAAATTTCATGAGTTGTATTAAATGTTTGTTAATGCACATGTAACACCCATGTCATTTAATATGTAGCAACATCGTCATGTTACATGCCCTCTTAAATGCATGTATCAATGTGCAATCCGTATAAAGCATGTCCCATTAATTATATAGTTATAATAAATGTGTCACATGTTCAAAAAGTATGGATGAATTTGAGATAATTAAACACATAAACCATATACTATGAGGTTTCTATCTTTTTTTAATTAAAATTTTCTTTTGAATTTTTCAGCTATACCCAAGAAATATCTTGTTGATTCAAAGTTAGGGCAAGCACTAGATAAGAGATGATGTGATGATATTGATGTCGCCTTATATCCAGGGAAAATATTTAATACAGTTGTGTGTCAACTTGTTGAGCATATATGTCGTGGTTACACGACAACTAAGCAAACAATGTGATGGATTTGATCATGACCTCGACGATTGCATCGTACCTGAATCAAAACAATAACATCC
Source organism: Picea engelmannii (assembly GCA_009831015.1). Taxonomy (NCBI): domain Eukaryota; kingdom Viridiplantae; phylum Streptophyta; class Pinopsida; order Pinales; family Pinaceae; genus Picea; species Picea engelmannii. Next base: position 2,162,558 of record ML780681.1, read on the forward strand.
TTACCGATAGAGATGATTGTTGGTTACTGCAATACAAACTTATGCAAGCCTATCACCAATATTTCAAAATACCATGCAAACACGGTAGGTAATGCTGCCATGCAACCTTGTTTAATTTGTTTCCTTTTCTTTAATGCATGGTTTAATATATGGTCAAACCCCATGTCTTATGGAATTAATATGGGATTCAAGGCCATATAATAAATATCAAATCCCTTTAACTAAAAATATGCCTCATAAATTTAACAAGTCATATTCAACCACATCACCTACCACATGTCATGCTGCCACGCAAACAGTCACTTTGACTTTTATTTTTTTACATGTTTTGACCATAACTTCAGAATGCAACAACTTTCACATATGATGTAGGATTTACAATCTGTTTGCACCGCTGGAAAACTTGTGACGAGAACTTTGTGATCATGTCATTTTCTTGCGCATTCAAAAAAATTGATTTTTATCCTTTCTAGATCCATTTTGGATCATTCCTCCTCACTAAGACCTTTTGGTCCTCCAAAAGGATATTAACTAGTCATCAAGTGTGGGATATGCCACTCCACTTGTTCTTTTTCTTTAAACTCTATCTTGTGCACCTGTCTCATCAAGATCAATTGCAAAACAACCATGACAACTAACATCATATTGTTATCCACGTGTACTATTTCACATGTTACTGAAGCCACTATCATCCATATTGAAAACATTAGTAGCGATAACATCATAAATATGACTGTGAATGAGCTAATACATTTGTAGTACTTGCACAAAATTAGCTTATCTTGAAGCAAAGTATGTTTGAACTTCCATTCTAAAACCATCTCATGTTCATTCTTAAGATCAATTTCTTGATCTGGCACAACTATAGGTGTGTTGCTTGCATAAGTGTTTAAAGAGATTGATTTTCTTTTAAGTGATGAGCATGTACAACATATTCATTGTCTTCTTTGGTTAAGTGATATTGATTCTGTTCCTTTTAAAATATTTCTTTGAGATCATACAAATAAGGACTTCTTAACACCATTCAATATTCATTGAGTGGCACCAAATCACACATTACCTCATCCACAAACTTTGATGAAATTACAAACTTTAAAGTGCATTTCTTTGTTAAGTGCAATTTATGATTGTTTCTTATCCATTTAGGTGAGTAAGGTTTGTGATGCATCTTAGTGTTTAATCCCAATTGTTTAACCAATTCCTCTGAAATCAAGTTAGATTGAGCTCCACTATCTATCAATGTATCTATCTTAGTGTATTTCATGATCACCGTTATGTGAAAGAATTTGCATCTAGAATCATATCCATCACCAATTTTACCTGTCAAACCAACATGGATGATTTTAGGGGCTAAATTTCGCTCATGGGCTAATGTTCCAAGGTTTTTCCCAAAAACATATTCATTATTCTAAAAATGATTCGCTAAAATTCTATAGGATAAAATGATTTTACCTTAGAAATCACCAAAATTTTATACAAACTATATAAAATCCTTAGAAATTTGAATATTTTTACAAAAAAATCGTCAAACATTGTATAGTTGGCATATGAAGGATTAGTAAGGTTCGCCAAGGTTTCTACATTTTAAAATAAATTTCCATCCTTAAAATCATCCCTGCAAACCAACTGTTGTGATCTTAGTTTCAACACTTGAATCATATCCCAAGTCTGTTGGCCATGTTATTGTTGCAACTCTTTGTCTCCCTTTCCTTTCTTTGAACCACTTCGGTCTCTTCTCTGGGTGCAATTTCCAACAATGGTCATCATCATGCCCTTCTCTCTTGAAATTTTTGCAAGATAGATTATCTTCCCTTCTTGTCACTGAATTTTCTTTCTTTCCATTCCCCTTTCTTTTGTCCTCTTTCCTCAAAGAAGATTCCCCTGATACACCAACTCTTGTTTACCCTGATTCAATGTATGTTGCTTGAACAAAAACCTCATCAATATTAGTAGGTCCAAACATAAATACAATGTTACGAATATGTGCATGTAAACCTCCTATATACTTCATAAGAGTTTCTTGAGTATGTAATGGAATATTCAACATTAATGCCATCTTACGGAATTCATCTATGTATTCTTGCACTGTTTTTTGCTTTCTTAGTTTAAGACCTTGTCATTCAATTAAAGCCTTCTCTTTATAACCCAAAGGATAAAATTGCTTTCTAAGTGCAAAAACAAAATCTTTCCATGATGGAAATACATTACCAACTTGTTGTGTACCATTTTGCAACTTACTCTGCCACCAAAGGAGTGTTGTGCCTACAAGACGAAGCAATGCCAACTTGATTTGAGTTTCTTCATCCTTGATTTGTTGTACTTTGCAATAAAATTCCATCTGTTTCACCCAGATATCAATCCTATCAGCATTGACTTCACCATCATACATGGGAAATTCGAATTTCACATCAAGATTAAGTAAAGGCATATCATGTTTATGTTTATGGGAATGTTTTCTTGCGGTGGATTATGAACTTGTACTTGAAGAAGAAGAAGCTAATGGAGAAGAAGGAGGTGAAGGAGTAGGTTTAGAAGGATCCTCTCCTTCTTCACTTTTGTCTTATTTAGAAGATTCCCCTTGGAAAGGCCTCTTCCATTCCAAGTAATCCTCATACAATACCTTTACCATCTCATACATGGTGAATAAATTCTTTTGCAACTTGATCTCATTCTGAGACATGCCTTCTTCTGATTCCATCTCCTAACTTTGAGAAGTCCTCTTTCTCGATCCAATATTTAGATCCCCTTCTACAAGCTTTCCTTCACCACAATTCCACTTTTCCCTAATAATCATGAAAACTCAAAAACCAACAGTCAACCTACTATAATACCACTTGATCCGAAATCTATGTTTAAAGACTTGGCTAAGTTTTAAATATGTGTTAAATTACCATTCAAAAACTTAAATGAGTAAGCAGGTTTTAATGAAAGAATGTTCCAGCCATCTTAAACAATACATAATGGAAAATAAACATAAGCAACAACAAACCATAACACCAACCTTGATAACGGAGTTCGGCAAGGTTGCCTAAGTCTCCGGGCCTTTGTCTCAGTGGGGGAGGATTTCTTATTAATTTCTTCAAATGCTCAAAATGTACATAAAAATTGCATCAAATGGATTTCAAAATAGTCTCGCTGTGTTCTGCTCGACCTCGGAAATCCATTGCAACTAACAACACTGAAAAAGGATAAATCTAGCTCCCACAAATGGACTCCAAAGTTCCTTTAGCTCCTTGGTTTTTCCTGGATAATTCATATTTTTCTACGCTCTACATCATATATCAACTTGTAGCAGCATTGGTAAAAGTTTTGGATTAAAAAGTGAGGTGGGGAGGTCGAATCCCAACCTCCCACCTTCCTTGGCATAGAATCGAGCTTAAATCTCCATAAAATATGTTAATAAACCATAATATATGGTTCTTAATCCACTTGGTGCATATTATAAACCTTGCGGCATCCAATATAGTTTTAAAACCCATATAAATGTACATGCCCCTTATCTCTAGACATGGTCTAGCGCATTCACAATAAAATGTGGCAATATATACCTTGTTTTATAGCACATATAACATTACATATCATGCGCTTTTTAAAATGGTGTGTTAACCATATGGTTCAAATCCCAATTCGAATATCAACCAACACATTCATTTTAATGAGTTTCGATCCACTTAAAAGGGAAATAAAATATATGGTTTTAAATAAAAACCATATTAGAACAACACCACATTATTTAATTTGTTGTCTTTTCTTTAATGCATGGTTTAATATATGGTCAAACCCCATATCTTATGGCATTAATATGGGATTCAATGCCATATAATAAATATCAAATCCTTTTAACCAAAAATATGCTTCATAACTTTAACAAGTCATATGCAATCACATCACCTACGACATGTCATGCTGCCACGTCAACTTTGACTTTTATTATTTTACATGTTTTTACCAAAACTTCAAACTGCAACAACTTTCACATATGATGTCAGATTTACAATTCGTTTGCACCACCAAATAAATTGTGACAAGAACTTTGCGATCATGTAATTTTCTTGAGCATTTGAAAACTTTGATTTTTGAGCCTTTCTAGATCCATTTTGGATCACCTTCTTTACTCAGTTTATTTAAGTGTATCTTTTGTATTTGGGTACCTAACATGGCCTTGTTGTCGGGACCCATTCTTTATTTTAACCATATTGATGTTCAAGGGGGTTTTGGAGTTACTTCACACACACCTATGATTTCTTTTTCCTAAGGTTTTTCTTATGTTTATTAGTCATTATTCAGTCTCCTATATTTTAGGAAGAATATTCTTGTAGGGAGAATATTCTCTTCAATTTTAACTTCAATTTCATCAGTTGAGTGGAGTCTAGTTGTTACATTGGGATTATCACCATGCAACATTGGGATCATCACCAGATATTACACATTGTCATTGGTATCATCACCATACGAGTGCATTACCCATGATTCCATGATCTCCTCCTCACTTCACTCAGTTTCAGTCAGTTAACTGAATACTAATAGACTAGCTAACTCAGTTAGGTGGTAGTTCACTCCCGTAACTGCCTGAGAGACTAGACCAGGTTGAGTTATACATAATATATCATGTGTAAATTATTATTCATTTATTTGGTTAATGAGAATTATTCTATTATTTCTCTCCTGCTTCTCTTTTCTTCTATTTTCTCTACAACTGTATATGTCAATTCCCAGCTAGATCTATTATGTGCAGGTTAAACATATTTGCAAGGATGTGGTTATGTGGGGAGAGAGAGGGGGGGATATGGGTTATATATATAATGAGAGAGAGAGAGAGAGAGAGAGAGAGAGATGGAAAGTGGGGGGGGAGAGAGTGAGAAAGAGATAGGGAGAGAGAGGTCAGATAGAGAGAGGAATAGATAGAGAGAGAGAGAGTTATTTAGTGCTAAAAAAAACACACATGTGATCATGTTCCTATTAATGTGCATGTTGACCCAAAAATATGCTTTGGGCTCAATATGGTGTTTAACACCTTCATTCCTCCACAGGAAGACCTTTGTGTTATGGTTCCAGTTGAATACAGTGGCAGGGGTCATAGTTACTATGGCCTCTGCCCTTGAAAGAGTATCAGTTGGCTTCCTTCAGAGGGTTTTTATCTAAGTATGTAGATACTTATCAGGAACTAGAGAGTATGAGGTAACGAGGTCAAGCTAGTTGGCAACAATCGATGGTCAGTTGAGGGATAGTAAGGAAAAATGGATATCAAAATCATTATTCTACCTACCCTACTATATCCTATTTTGAAACAGTATAAAAAACATGATCATCACTATGTCCATCAACATCTTAAACGGTACCCAAACGGGACCATCCTGACCTTGCTCAGCTTGTTATGGGACCATGTTATTTTCCCCTCAAGGGAGGCCTTCACAGGGTAATTTTTGAGTTTTGAAACCCTCCCACATCATAATTCCTCATTTTAATACTTCTCAGTTCATATTTGATGAGCTAAGAACGCAGTTTGAATTTTTTTTTATCATTGGCCCCTTTCGCTTGTCGCTAGGTGGGTCCCGTGGGAACATGGTCCTTTCAAAGAGAATAAAATGAAGTATGATAACATTTTGTGAAAAAAAATTCTCCCATATTGTATGGATCAGGATAATACTTCCAACAGGCTATCATGAGCCTGATTCTGAGTCTGTATGACCCCCCTACAGAGGACGCAAAGTTCGCGTCACCCGAATGGCCAAAACCAACAGTTGTGACTTCCTGGTATGATTATGTTCCGATATATTTTTTAAATGGAAAATAAAACCTAAGTATGGTGTAGTTCATTGCATGTAATTTCCAACAGTATATCCCATACTTGGTTTCGACCCCCGGTTGCTGAGAACGAGCCTTCACAAGTTCATGACCACTTTTGGACACCAGATTGGTTGCAGTGGTTAAGGGTTAACAAATTGTTGCTAATGGGTTTTAAATCATGGATTCAATGATTCCATGTTGTATTGGACTTATATAACTTTCCAACAGCTCTCGATTTACCTCATTCTGACCTCGGATGGCCCGGTAAGGGATGTCACAAAATTTTCAACTATTTCGGGCAAAGGGGGCCAACCAACTTGCATAGCGGGGTTTCATGGCAGATAAAACAATCATTAATAGCCCCAACGCAAAAATATATGGCCATATTTTATAAGTACTCTTTGATACATTTCTGACGGTACTTTGTTTTCCTCGATTGGATATTGTATGGCGATGTATCACCTTTCACAAGATTGAGTGTTATGTGGGCCCACCAACAAGTCAAGGCCTTTAAGTAGTAATTGTTCTAGGCCAAAATTGAGGGGTGAGGTGGCATCATGTTAGATTGGTGACCATGTATTATCGACGGGATCATTGATACCTTTCCAGTGACATGCTTTGCATCCAATTCCAACCTCGTCTCATATGGCAACATTTTTTGGCTAAGTCAACAAGGTCATTGTCAAAAGTCAAAGTCAAAGTCAAACTTTGACTTGACACAATTTTCGAGGGAAATATTAAAAAATAGTGGAAAATTTAAAAAAAAACAGAAAAAGTGAAAATTAAGGATGGGACACGCATCCCTCATGCAAAATTGTGGAAATTAGAATTTTTTTTTTGGAGGGGGGGAATACAAAACCCACCCTCCTCTCCTTTGGCTCATTTGACAGTTGCATTGGAGAGGGAGGGAGCTCTGCAACTGAGGTCTTCAATGGCATATGAGGGGATCCAGACAACAACTTTAGATTTTCCATGGCAACATGCCAACCCATACTCCATCCCCAATCATAGGGTACATGTATCCATACCTCATTACCTCCTAAACCTATGATTTTTTGCTCGGAAATGTCAAATTTGGTTATGGTTGTGGTAATTTTCTTCATGGTTCAGAATTGGATATTGATGGGTTCAGTCAATATGTTATTTCAAACATTAGTGTGCTAGTTTTTATGCTTTCCTAGAGATTTAATTGGGAAAATATGTAAGGTAGAGGGGATTTGAATGCCTCTCGGGCACCAAGCCCAAGCCTCCAGGGCTCCCTTAAATATTTATAAAATTATGATTTTTGTTGAATATTCTAGCCTGTACATGCTAAAATTGCAGCTAGGGGGTTTGAAACCCCAACCTCCCCCTTTATCCTACTTAGATACCCAAAATTCTAACTAAAAAATCAAAAAAGGATGTGAGGGGGTTTGAACCCAAGACCTCCCATCCCTTTTCCTAAAGTTAAAAAATCCACTTTGATTAAAAAATTAAAAAAGGAATCAATTTTTGAAAATTTTGGTGGCCCATCAGCCACTAGGGTGTGAATGCTATGGAACTCTGCACCCTCCTCTCCATGTACCAACACCTCCTCCCCTACATATAGTCAACACCTTCCCTCCCCCTCATGCCCAACCAACCTCCATTCCACCACTCATGTGAACACGACCTCCTCTCCCTCTATTCCCCTGCACCCTTCTCCCTACTCCTCATCTCCCATTCTCCCTTCTCTGCACACACCTTTCCATCTACTCCTCCCTTCATCTCCTCCTACCCGCTCACAGTCCTCTTCTCTACACACACCCTTCCATCTACTCCTCCCTCCATCTCCTCCTACCTGCACACAATCCCCTTCTCTGTACACACCCTTTCATCTACTCCTCCCTCCATCTCCTATTGCCCGTCCACAATCCCCTTCTCCCACACCTCCTATCCTCCTCTCCTCATGTGCCCTCTCATCTACGCATGACTCAATCCTTCTCATGACCCCCCAACACCCCTCCTCCTTCGCACATCCACTCCCACCAGTCCCTCCTCCATGCTTCAACCTCCACGTGCCCTCCATCTCCTCTTCCCCCACACCCTTCTCCCCACCACTCCACTCATCTCTGCTCCTCCAAAAACAGTCGGCCTGTAATTTCTTGGGAAGGGGTTCCAGAATGGTCATATGGGCAACCAGGGGTGCCGTGGGGGGGAGGGGCCGAGGGGGTTTAATTATTTTTATTTTATTTTTATTATATAGTTTTTATATATGATTTAATTTGTTTTTTAATTTTTTAATTTTGTTGTAATTTTTAATTTAGTTTATTTTATTATTATTATTATTATTA
>ML780681.1:2170916-2210532 GCA_009831015.1 Picea engelmannii
AATTAAAAAACAAATTAAATCATATATAAAAACTTTATAATAAAAATAAAATAAAAATAGTTTATTTAGTTTATTTTATTATTATATATATATTAAAAATAGAATTATTATTAAAAATTTATAATAAAACAATTTTTTTTAATAAATTCTATTTATATATTTAAAACTATGAAATACATTTTTTTATTCCCCCCGAGGGTGACTGGGCTTTTTAATGCCATAACTTCGCCATACGAAGGCATAATTTCACTTATAAATAGTCAAAACGATCGGGGAAAAGTGAATAATGTAGCCATCGAATTATCCTACTTGAATTCATCCCAAAATTTCAGTGGTATGTCCTAGAGTGACAGGGACTCGTTATTGGCCCAAAAACATGAGCCGAAAGGAGGCCAAATTGGGCTAAATGAGGAAAACCCATTTCAACTATAGCTATGCAAGCCTGTAGAACCCTGCCAATTCTAGTGTCCAAACCTAAAGTTTTCCTCAATTTCAATTTTTCCCTGATCAGTTTCTTGACCAGCTCCTTGTTGTGTACCTTTCTGGGGCCATATCTTTCTCATCTAGAGTCATATTTGCGCCAAACGAAAGGAAGATGAAAGGTGGAAAATAGAGATACAATATGGAAACATAAAAACTCAATTTTTTGGTTGTTTTGTATAGCAGAAAATCCTCACAAGGTTTAGGCCTAGGGAGTCCCTTCGCTAGAAAAGGCCCAAATCAAAGCCATGCTTCGGTCAACTCACAGGGAAACTTCTAGGGAACAAAGGGTGGGTATAATCAGGTCTAAAAATCTTATGAACAATGGGAATTTCCTTACATATAGTGAACAAGCTCAAAGGCCCATTTCCCTCCTAAGAAGTTATTCAATTTCCCCACACCTTGGGGCATCATCCCAGTGAATTCGAAAACCATGGATGGTCGGGAACTGTCTTAGTTTACTTCATCTACAACTGCAAAACATGGCAGCAATCAAAGATTCTTTGTGTCATACCAAGTTTTCTCATTTTATGAAAATGACCTTTTTGTAATATTTTGGTCTCGAAGGATTTAGTTTGGCTTGTAAAAAATTGTAATTAAAGGGTCAAATCAAATCTAATTTGATTCCCTTTGGATAAGATCCCTTTTGGATAAGTTTACTTTTTGATTAAAAAAACAAAAACACTTTAATCATTGTTCCACTTATCACTTTTCCAAAAGTGACAAGTGTCTTATGACCTAACCCTAATCCTTCGCCTCTCCTTTATAAATAAGAGGGATGGTATTGTACAAAAGGGGATGATGAATATAGTACCAAAGCTCTGATGAAATTTTTGAAAGCTCTTTTTGTGTGTGATACTTGTTAAATTTTGGTTGTTGGGCATGTCACTTGTTGGTTAAGGGTTGAGGGGTAGTAATAAGTACTTGTTATGTTAACTATCTCCATGAGGGATTGGTTAGCTAGTTGTTTGTTAGCTAGGTTTAAATTACTTGCTTTTGTTTACTAATAGCCTTGTTTAACTTCTTTTTTGTGTTGTAGTGCATATTTCCGGAAGCATTTAGTTATTTTCAGCATTAGTTAGTGGTCAAAAGTCCTAGGGCCCCTTAGGATAGCCCTTAAATAAGCCCCTTAGCTAGTTGTTTATACTTGCTTGCTTCATTATTTTTTTCAAGTAAATTTTTGTTATGATTTTCTGCTATTAACCTTGCTATCCCAAAAAGGAAAATTGACCATTTTGGTCAATTTCTCCCCTCGGGGAGCCATCTTAGTTGGTTTTTATCTAAATTTTATGTTTAATTTATGTTTCATTTATTTCAGTTTTTCATATAAAATCACTAAAAGTTTGTGGTTTTCCTAGAAGGAAACAATCCGGTCACCTATTTTTCTTCTCTTAAGAGATTGAGGACAATCTAAAGACCTGTTTGAGGTAAAGGGGCCAACAGGAAAATGAAGAAAAAAATTCATATCTGATCGGTAAATCCACCCATTAACACTCATTTTCACCTTGAATTCACTTGCACTCATTCTAAAATTTTTTTCACATGTACCCATGTCAATATGCATTGCTCATGTTTATAAAATCTAATTTTTGCCTTCATAAATAATCATCATTATTTCAAATTTCATTAAGTAAACTTCCAATCCCCATACAAGGAATCAGTTGGGGCTTTCATGCATATGGCGACTTTACTTCTCGCAAAGAGCCTCAACCCATTCCTTTGGGTTAAATGATATAATTGTTTACTTGTAATTAGTTGATATTGTCTTTCTTCATTTTATATCTTCTCGTATACTAATCTATAGTTGGTTGTCCCTAAAGGGGCCACACAAAATCAACAAGCTAAAAAATTCCTAAAACCACAAAAGAAAACACAAAAACAATGCAAGGGTCTGCCCCATACACATTGAAAATAAACCCTATATTATTTATCTATATGCATACACATACTATTTAGCTATGATGTATATGTCTCATACTTATTTAATTATTTTTGTATAATTATTTAGATAGATTTCAATTTATTGACCAGGAGGCATGCTTGCAAAAGAGAGACGTGACCTCACCATGTGGATGGTCTGGTCCTTTATTTCAAGCAATTCCAATTTCATAGAATACTAGGTGTCAAAGCCAGGGAGTCTTCATCAGGAGCCCCTCGAAAGTTTTCTGGTTAGTATAAATTGAGTGGCCTTTCCTTAGTACCACACGATAAAGGATTTGAATAGATCATCTTGGTTGGGATACTACACTTTTTGGTTAAGCTCAGTTAAAACTCCCTTTAGGGGGGTCCTTGGCCTCTTCCTTTTCACATGTATCCTTCTTCCATCCAAGTGGCTTTAAGATCCTGAAAGCACGAGTGACGAGAACAGGCTAATCCCTACGTCTCTGAACTGCGTGGTAACTCTTCAACCTAACCATCGTGGTATTCTAAGAAAACTCTCCTTATACTGGTTGGCACATTTCCAGGATAATAGGTGTTTTATTGACTGGGATAAACTTTAAAATGGTTTAGTGTCCAATGCATGTGTTAATAAACTGAAAATTCACAAATAAAATACATTTTAAATTCAAACCTTTTGTCAGTCCACCCTTCATCCATGAACATAAATTTCATCTCTAAATACTCTTTTAAACGTAGATGTAACTACTCGTAAAAAATACCTTGTCCATATTAGTTTACAACCCCCCTTTTGATTTGACAATTTTCTGGGATCACTTCCTGGGTCACCCTAGGGAGTACAGAGTAGTTTTGGGCTTGTTTCCTTGCCTTAAAATATTTGAACAACTCGTTTTTCACAATTTACAACCATCTAAAAAGACTTGGATGTAGATTTTAAACTCACTTTTCACCCTTATTTTTCACTTTTTTCACTTGAGGCATCCACTAGTCTATTGTCCAAGATCCTGGTTTAGCCTGGGAACCCATTCTGGGCCATTTTCCAAGGCTTTATGGGAGCGAATATATCGTTGTTCGATTTGTTTAGTTTTTTTTCCTAAAAAACAATGAACTTCTTTCCATCCCATTGTCCATAATTTTCACCCTCCGGGCCATTTTGGCCATCCAGGAAGCTAAGGGAGGAAAACACCCACGGTGGGTGGTCCTAAGAAAGACTTCTCATAAGTATTTCTCCTCTCCTTTTCCCCCTTCCTTACCACCCCAAGCAAAGGACCATTTGAGGTGCAGGTAGTCTTTGCCTCATGCTGAGCTATCAAAGAGTTTGTAACCAAATTCACCACCATATAGGTTGGATCTATCCCAAAAAGCATATTTTTCTTATAAAACAACCCTTTTCTGGCGACCATTCTGGGGAATTCCAAATATATTTATTTTTTCTTGTATCCCAAACTTGTACTGAGAATTGGAATCAAATTCTATGGGGCCCTTGCCCCACCTTGGACTTAAATTATTTAGGGTCCTTTCCCCACCTGTTAACAAAATTTTGTGGCAAGGTCTTTTAGTGATCCTTTGGATTTTATTTGGTACTTGTTATAGTTTAGTTCCCTTGCAATTTTGTTGCATCTAGGAGTCATAAATACCATTGAGTTTTCCTTTCCTCTTACCTTGTCAGTATCCAATCCCACTTTTTCGAACTCACATGAGAATTTATAAATCTATCATACTTTACCTTCCACTTTGAGAAGAACAAAAACAAGATTTTTTTAAGTTAGGTTATTTTAACATCGTTTCAGAAAGAGTAGAATTATTGGCGTGATACATCTCTTGGAATTAAAGTATTTACCCAAGGCCCTTGCAAAATAGCAGGGAGGAAACATCCTAATACTAGGAAAACAATGTCCCCCGAGAATACAAGAAGTCAAAGTTCATGAAAGAAAACAAGTAGCGAGACACATACATCTTGGAAACCAAAGAAAATCTTTACACTTGTTGTGCCAGCCGATTCACCCTCTTCCTCTTCTCTTTTTCAAATCTCCCTACTAAAGCATGCTTTAGTCAATCCAACAACAATTAATAACCCTCAGGTTGTTCCTCTCGTCGTTCCAACGACTTTTCTTGTTCCTCCCATAGTTGTTCCGATGAAAATTCCCTGGAAACCCAAGACTCCTTTGAGGTTACCCTCACCTCTTCAGAACATTCTTGTAGATGCCCCAAATGGGCTTCCTAAGTATAGTGGCACTGGTACATTGAATGTTGAGGAACATATACAAAATTTCTATGATGCATTATAACTTATGGACATAACAATTCCTATTGTCATCATTAGATTTTTTGTAAGAACCTTTGAGGGTGAAGCAACGAAATGGTATCGCTTGCTTGCCAATGATAGTATCCAATATTGGGACACTATGGTCCGAGAATTCAAGAATGATTTCCAAGGGGAAAATGATGTGGCTTCTCTACTCAAGTATTTCACAACCATCTCCATCTATGAGGGGGAGAAAATTTGAAACTTTAATCAATGCTTTAACTCAACCTTGAATAACATCCCAACTACTTCCCAACCATTTGGGAACAATTTGTTCCATTACTACATGATCGCTCTGAATCCAAATGTAAATTGTATATTGAAACATAAATCAATACAAAATTTATATGCGGCCAAGGCTAGCTCCTTGGAAATTGAGAGAAACATAGAGGAATCCAGTATGATTCCCTCATCTTTAGCGCAACCCCATTTTAATTAGAGACCTAGGACTGAGGTACCTTAAAATGAGGGTCCTCTGTATGAACCCCCATCTTCCCAAACCTTGATGATTGAAGAAAGGGAAATTTATGAAATTCTCAATTTTTTAATGAACATGAACAACCAAATACTTTCCCTTAATCGAAAGATGAATGACTTATAGTTTACTTCTCCTGCGAGGCAAAGGCCTCCTTTTCCTCCTACTCCTCCTCCTAGGAAACATGTTGCTGAAGTGGATTGGTGTCACTTTTTCCAAGACTTCCATGACCCCGACTATTGTTACTCATATACACATCAACTAGAATTGTCAAAACCGACAAAGCCCCTTTCCCTCCAGTGAAAAAAAACCATTCCTCCACTTCCAAAAATGACCAAGTTAACATGGAAGATTATGTTCCTCCTCTTACCTTTGGAATATTTTCTATAGAAAGAAGGAGTCATGCCCCTAAAACGACCCTGCAAGGGGTTGAAGGAACCAAAATCGATCCTAAGGACAATGAAAAAAGCAAAGTTCCCATGAATGTTAGGTTACCTTCTTCTCCAAGGAACAGGGTTCTGTGGAATCCAAACAAGGTAAATTTTCCTAATAATCCACTAGCCTTCTTCCCAATCTCAGGTCCTTACAACGTCGTTGAATATATAGCGAATGTCCCCGCCCACATGACATTATTATATTCTCTTAAAACACCTACTCATTTTGAAAACATTTCACGTTTTATACAAGCACCTCCTACTCCAAGAATAGAACAAAGAGTTCCTCTTTCCAAAGAGTCCTCTCCTCAACCTAAGGAAGAATATGATGCCATTGATCTAGAAATTGGAGTTCCTTCTTTATATGTATCAGTTATGATTTGTTACTTTTTGCTCCATAATTGTTCCATTGACATAGGAGCGAGGCACAATGTCATGCCACTCTGAGTCATGAAGAGATTGGGTCTTGAATGCACAGGCCCATGTAAAGATCTGCTAGCTTTGGCTTTAAGGACTATAGAAACCATTGGTTACATCAAGGACTTATCCATTGCTTTCACCCAAGCTCCGGATGTGAGCATGCTCATAAATGTGATCGTAGCAGACATACCTGAAGCATATGGAATTATTTTAGGAAGGGAATGGTCTAGAAAAGTAAAAAAGGGGTGTTACTTCATGGAAGGAACCCACTTCACCTTTCCTCATAAAAGTGTCGAATTTGACATTAGGAGGGAACCAAAATATCGTGAGTAGTTTATACCTGCTTCCTACAACACAAAACATGTGTCTTTTCAAGACACAAGGATGGGTACGTATACTGTGTTATCTAAGGAAGATGCACATGTCCCTCCTTATGAGTTGGAAGAAATGATGCGAAGCATGGATTTGGATGGTGCTAAATTCAAGCACGAAACTGGGCTTGGGGTCCTTTTGTGTGATCTCAAGGGAAATGAAATCCCTTTCTCTTTTCGATTATAATTCCCTAACACTAATAATATGGCTAAATATGAATCGTTAGTTCAAGGCATCCAAAATTCCTTATACTTATGAATTCACCATTTGTTGGTGAGCGGGGATTCTAATTTGGTTGTGAATTAAATTAGAGATAAATATGAAGTAAACAACCCTCACCTCAAACAATACCATCGAAAAGATACGGAACTTATTTAGAAGTTCTTAGAGTTCAACATTCAAGTTGTACCTAGGACTGCAAACCACGTAGCTAATACTTTGGACTTGTATGGTTCATTCTTCACTTCAGACTTCGTAAGGTCTATCGAATACATAAAAGTCCAAATTTTACATAGACATGCGTTACCTGATAACGTTGACTCTTGGAAAGTTTTTGATACTGACGAACAAATCTGTAGGTTCCTTAAAAACAAGGAGGAATTCTAATATTTACATATCAACCATGAGTTGGAAGAGGAAACCAGGGACATAATCCAATTGAAGACAAATAAAATTCCCTCTGGTTTGTCCGTACTATAATCCATGTTTGATTCCAGTGATTCCACTACCTCTGCACCTAGTATTAAGAGTGAATTTGTTAGGAAAGTGAAATAAACCATCCCTATAAACCTAGGAACTAAGAAAGATCTAAAACTGGTTCATATAGGGTCACAGTGTTCTCCTTATGATATCTCCCAAATCACGGAACTCTTAACAGAGTTCAGGGATGCTTTTGCATGGTCTTACGAGGATCTCAACGTTTTTTATATGCAAGAGACAGTCCATGTCGTACCCATAATCCCTGACACAAAAATTTATAGGCAGAGGAAAAGAAAGACAAACCCTACTTTAGAATGAACAATTAAAGATGAATTATACAAGATGGAATCATCCAGGGTCTTATACAATGTCCATTACTCACAAAGGGTATCTAATTTGGTTCTTGTTAGGAAGAAAAATTGTGATATTCGTTTGTGTGTCGACTTTCGACATTTGAATAGTGTGTCCCTAAAAGACAACTACCACATCCTACCAATGAAGAGATTCTCCAACAAGTATTCGGTGCTAAGATGAAGTCCCTTTTAGATGGTTTCTTAGGTTACAATTAGATAGCCGTCAATCCTTTTGATATTCACAAAATCACCTTCACTACTTGTTGGGGCACATATGCATATAACAAGATGCCTTTTATCTTGATTAATATCAATAACACCTTTCAACGTGCCATGGCCATTGCTTTCAAAGGATTATTGGGTAATATGATCATTGTATACTTTGATGACCTCACAGGCTTTTCCAAAGAACAAAGTAGTCATTTTGATCACCTCGGGCACGCTCTTCTTAGATGTCGTAAGTTTGGAATATCTTTGAATCCTAAGAAGACCATTTTTGGTGTTATGGAGGGAAAATTTTTGGGTCACATTCTCTCTCGAGAAGGTGTCAAAGTTGATTTCGAGAGAGTGGTATAAATAAAAAATATTCCCTTACCTACTAATAAAAAGGAAATGCAATCTTTTTTTGTAAATATAAACTTTCTAAGATGCTTCATTCTTGATTTTTCTCAAGTTGTCAAACCTCTAAATCAACTTATGAAGAAAGACATTCGGTTCAAATCGGACCACCCTACCCATCAAGATTTTGAGTCCATTAAGCAAGACATTGATTCTTCCCCTCTGTTAATCAATCCTAATCCCTATAAGGACTTTTTCATGTACATTAATTCATCAGAGGAAACAATTTCTGCAATCTTATTGCAAAAGGATCCTGAGGAAAATATTAGGCCAGTCGCTTTCGTAAGCCATAATTTGAATACACACCATCTGAACTATTCTCCATTGGAGAAACATGATTTTTCTTTGTATAAAGCCTTGGAGTAATTCCAAAATTAGATCCAAGGCCACAAAGTTAAGGTTTTTGTGCCGACATCTCTCTTAGTGATTTCCTTGAATCAAACCAAAATGCATAGTAAGTGGTCCAAACAGATCATTCACATGAAAGAATATGACTTGGACATTAAACCGACGAAAACCATAAGGGGGAAATGGTTGGTTGAATTTCTAACCGAATCCCACACCTCGATCATAGTTGAACCACCTCAAGTACATGACTTGATTTCTTTCAAAGAACTAGTTAATGAAACTAAATTAGCCTCACAACCATGGTATGGATCTATCGTGTATTTTCTTATCAATGGTGTTTTCAGACCAGACATGGATACTAAATCCAAACAGACACTTTGTTTACAAGTTTTATGGTATGTTTTACAAGACCAAATCCTTTACCGAAGAAACATTGAGGGGGTTTTGTAACGATTCTTGACTCTTGATCAAGCCCAAATGGCACTTGAACAATGGCATTTCGAGGTTTGTGGAGGTCACTTTTCACCCAAAACCACTACAACAAAATGTTTACATGCTAGTTACTTTTGGCCTTCACTCCACCAAGTTTCCCATTTACTGGTTCAAAAATGTGAAGCTTTCCAACACTTCACTAAGAAGCAAAAATTAGATTCCTTACCTCTTAGGCCTATTGAAATCCAAGTCCGTTTTGAAAGATGGTGCATGGACTTTATTGGGCTAGTTTCACCGCCTTCGAGCGTTGGTCACATATTCATCTTAATAGCTACTGACTACTTTACAAAGTGGGCTGAAGCAATTGCCCTTAAGAACACTATGAGTAAGTAGGTGGTAGAATTCATTGAGCATAACATTTTATCCCGTTTTGGAACCCCTGTTGAGATACTAATTGATAATGGATCATCTTTCATGTCTGATGTCATGCTTCACCTTGGTGTCACGTATGGTGTCCAAATTTTTTGATCTTCCACCTATTACCCCCAAGGTAATGGATTGGTCGAATCCAAAAATAAAAATATGATTTTGATCCTTAAGAGAATAGTCAAAGATAACAAGTGTGATTGGAACACAAAGTTAAAATTTGCTTTATGGGCTGATTGCATAACCCCTAAGACAACAACGGGTCAAAGTCCTTACACTCAGGTGTATTGAGCCCCTGCTATCCTTCCTATTCACTTACAAATTCCATCCTTGAGGTTGGCCATTGCTGAGGTAGAAGATGATTTCCATCCTTTACAACATCATTTAGACATACTCCTCAAACTAGAAGAGGTAAGAAAAGACACATTCCAACACTTCCAAAATAAGCAAGACATTGTTAAACGTTCCTTTGATAAAAGAGACATAATGGTAAATTAAAAAGTAGAAGATGATGTCCTACTGTGGGACAAAGCACATGAGGCCCCATCCAAACATCACAAGTTTGATTCTTTATCGTTGGTTTCTTACACAATCTACGAGGTTTTAGGGACAAATGTTTTCCGATTAAAAACCTTGGATGGAGAACCACTTCAATTCCTTATGAATGGTCGTCACCTAAATCTCTTTTACTTCTAAGGGACCTCATCATCCTCTACATAAGTCACCTCTTGTTCATTTTATGTTTGTATGTATTTCAATTTGGAGCCTTTTTACCTATTTGATTTCAATTTGGGGCCTTTTTGCACCTTTTGAATTGCTTTCCTCGATTTTTGGTCTGTCTGGTGTTCATGGAAAGGGTATTGTCCTTGTTATGATATGGAGTTTTGAAAAGAATACACCCTTGGGAACCCTTTTATCATGCTTGGCCTTCGGGAAACTATGAACTAATATCCTCTTAAATAGGAGTAAACCTAATTGTTATTTAATCAAAGTCAGCGGGGAAAGTATAAGGGGGTAGCGTATTATTCTCTGGTGAAGTTGAAAACATGATGGCATGATGGATTACATAGCTATGTGATTGCAACAACACTTTACCTGACCACTTACAATCTATTCTTTCCAAGCAACATTCATTTTCCTACGAAGTTCCATCACTTGTGATCACTGGGATATTTTAGCACCTACTTCCAAAAGTTTTTGATATTTCTTTACTCCCTTGATTGAATGGTTTTCTTTCTAGTTTTTCTATAGTGGTTTGTTGATTTCAAAAGATCCCATTTTCTTGTTTGTTTGTCGAGAATCGAAGGCATGCATGAGACTTTGTGTTGAGCCAAGGTTCACCTTAAGCCTCGATTCTCACAGTTAAGACATAATCTAGGTGAGAGATCCGTGTCACTTGGGCCACATTTATCAACAAAACCCAGGTCATTATTTCCATTATTCTATCCTTTGTGAATCACAGTATAAATTATGTTGTATATATTTACTATGCTACTTTCATTCTTCAGTTATCCTTAATGTGAAAAATGATCCTTATAATACAGTTGAATCCCCCCCTCTCACCCACATCGGTCACTTAGAAAGTATTAATTTCCATCGAGTATTCCTACCTTTGACGTGTGTGATCCCATTGTTCTACATTATTTGGAAGGCATTTCCCTTCGGCGCCAAGAATGTTGACCCAAAAATCTGCTTTGGGCTCAACATGGTGTTTAACACCTTCATTCATCCACAAGAAACCCTTTGTGCTATGGTTCCAGTCGAAGAAAGTGGCAGAGGTCAAAATTACTATGGCCTCTTTCCTTGAAACATTATCATTTGGATTCCTTTAGAGGGTTTTAATATAAGTATGTAAATACTTTTCAGGCACTAGAGAGTATCATGTAACAAGGTCAAGTCAGTTGGAAACAGTCCATGGTGAGATTATTAAGGCCAAATGGATATAAAATTAATGATTCTCCCTACCCTTCTATCTCCTATTCTAAGGTAGTATAACAACCATCATCATCACTATGTCAATCAACATATTAAACGGTACCCAAATGGGACCATCCCGACCTTGCTCAGCTTGTTATGGGACCATGTTCTTTTCTCCTCAGGGAGGCCTTCCTGGGGTAAGTTTTGAGTTATGAAACCATCCCACATAATAATGCCTCATGTCAAGGATTCTCAGTTCATATTTGATGAGCTAAGCACATAGTTTTCGAAAATTTTATCGTTGGCCCCTTTCGTCTGTCAATAGGTGGGTCCCGTGGGGACAGGGTCCTTTTGCAAATAATAAAATAAAATTTTGTCACATTTTGGAAATTAAATAGTTCCATATTGTATGGATCAGGAAAATATTTCAAACGGGCTATCATGATCCTGATTCTAAGTCCGTATGACCCCCTTACAAAGGATGCAAAGTTCACATCACCTGAATGGACAAAACCAACAATTGTGACTTCCTTGTATGATTATGTTTATATTGTTTTTTGAAATGGAAAATTAAAACTAAGAATGGTCTAGGGAAGTGCTATACATTTCCAACAGTATATCCCGTAATTGGTTTCAACCCCCGGTTGGTGAGAACGAACCTTCACAAGTTCATGACCACTTTTTGACACCAGATTGGTTGCAGTGGTTAGGGGTTAAAAAATTGTTGTTAACGGGTTTTAAATCAGGGATTCCAAGATTCCACATGGTAGTGGGCTCATATACCTTTCAAACGGCTCCTAATTTTCCTCATTTTGACCTCGGATGGCCTGGTTAAAGATGTCACACATTTTTCAACTATTTTAGGCAAAGGAGCCAACCAACTTGCATAGAGGGGTTTCATGACAGATAAAACAATCATCAATGGACCCAACGAAAACATATATGACCATCTCATCGAATTAATTTTTCATACCTTTTCGATGGTACTTCATTTTCCTCGATTGGATATCGTATGGAGATGTAGCGCCTTTTGCAAGATTGGGTGTCATGTGGGCCCACCAACAAGTCCATGCCTTTAAGCGCCAACTATTTCAGGCCAAATTTTAGGGGTTAGGTGGCATCATGTCAAATTGGTAACCACATATTCTCGACAGGCTCGTCAAGACCTTTGCAACAATGTGCTCTGCGTCTAATTCTAACCCAGTCTCATCTAGAAACATTTTTTGGCTAAGTCAACAAGGTCATGATCAAAAGTCAAAGTCAAAGTCAAACTTTGACTTGACACAATGTTCGAGGGAAATATTAAAAAATAATGGAAAATTAAAAAATTTAGAAAAAAGGTGAAAATTAAGGACCAGACACGCATCCCTCATGCAAAATTGGGGAAATTATAATTTTTTTTTAGGGGGGGAAGAATACAAAACCCACCCTCCTCTCCTCTTGCTCATTTGACAGGTGAATTGGAGAGGGAGGGAGATCCTCAACTGAGGTATTTAATGGAAGATGAGGGGTTCCAGACAACAACTTTAGATTTTCCATGGAAGTAGGCCATGCTATTCTCCATCCCTAAGCACAACGTATAGGTACCTGTACCTCATTACCTCCTCAACAAGTGATTTTTTTCTCAGAAATGTCAAATTTGGTTATGGCTGTGGCGATTTTCTTCATGGTTCAGAATTGAATATTGATGGGTTCAATCAATCTGTTGGCTCACACAATAGTGTGTTGATTTGTATGCCTTCCCAGAGAGTTAATTGGGCAATATGTAACGGAGAGGGGATTCGAACCCCTCTTGGGCACTAGGCCCAAGCCTCCATGGATTCCTTAAATATTTATAAAATTCTGAGTTTTTCTTAATATTATGTCCCGTGCATGATAAAATTGTAGTCAGGGGGTTTGAAACCCCAACCTCCTCACTTTCCTCTACTCCGATGCCCAAACTTCAGGCTTAAAAAAAAAAAGGAGGGGAGGGGTTTTGATCCCAAGACTATAGGGACCATACTTAATTAAATCCAAAATTTCGTACAAATTAAACATATAATTCCTTTCTCATACATAAATAATTCATTCACCATCATATAAGCATATAATATTCGATAGAATTTAAAATTTAACTACAACATGAAAATAACTCAGCAATTTCATAAATAAATTACCTGCTTCTGATGCTAATTTCCAATGATATGGTTGTCCTTTCCCTGCTGCCTTGCCCAGCCTGATGCACTGACCCAACTCTGCCCAAACCGACTAACCTCCCAGCCAGCTAGGAGCAGCAGTTCGGCTCCCTAGCTCCAGGAAACCAAAAGGAATCCTGGCCCCCGTGCCCAAAACCCCCAGCAACCTGGTGCCCCTGCGATGGTTCACCAAAACTACAGAACCCAACAATAGAACCAGAAAATAAAAAACCAGAACTACAGTCTCTCCTCCCCCATAATTCTTCCTTCCCCCTATTCTCCTCATGCCCTCCCGTAGGACTCTTCCCCCAGCATATCTTCCCCTTCACTGACTCTCCTCCCCCTCATTAATTTCCTTATCTCCTCCTTTATTACCTTATCCCCCCCTTCTTTAATTTCCTTATCTCCCTCTTTATTACCGTGTCCTTAATTTAATGCTTCATTCCCCCCTTGCATACGTAAAGTATTTAATAAAATAAATTAAAATTATTAACCCCTTTAATTCAATACTCAAATAATTAATGATTCAATTAATTAATTAATTAATAGTTGACATATATGAACAAGTAATTAATAATTAATTAATTAATTAATATTATTAAGAAATAATTATTGTTTAACTAAACATAGTAGGACAGTCAAATTATCAAATTAATTATAATTAATAATCCCTATGCATCTATTTAACCAGCGTTGTTACATACACCCACCCTTGAGGAAACTTCATCCCGAAGTTAAGGTATCTCATGGTACAAAGAAAAAGAAACATGGTTCACACATTCATAACAATTAATCGACACTATTAATAAGTAAGTCAAGAAAAATCATACATACTAGTGTATATGTACAAGAAATGCATGTGTAGCTAGTACAGACAAGTTTCATGCATGTACTAATATTCAATAACTATCACCCTTTAGTAATTTATGTATGCATCCAATCCAATCAACAAGACCAGTCTTTTATAAAAGAGAATAAACTAATCAAATGTTTGTGAAATCCTTTAATTACAATTATCCTAGTTCAACAATTTTATTTAGACAATTGTGGTTTAGGTACGTAATTATGAATATTCATATATACACATTCTCTTTTAGAAGGGAAAACATTAAATTCCACCATCAGACAAATCTCCATACTTTCTCAACTATTTCTACTCATCCTTCCTCCCTAACTTACTTCCATCTCCATTCATATCCTTCCTCTACTGAACTATCCTGGAGCATCAACTATATTAACCTAACTCCAAATAGAACCCGTAAGCAGAAGTGTCACTATCTCGACCAAGCTTCCCCAGCAGGAAACTGACAGTCACCATCACACGTCTTGGGGAGCGTGAGCTAACATCGTCCTCCCATGACTTCAGGTTTCAGAAGATACATGGTGGGAAATGCCTCCACCCCTCCTAATCATAAACAGGGTCCACACCCTACAATGGAATATACAGTGGCACCGTGTTGCTGGGGGTTTTGTCATCGTTTATTCGGTTTTGGGTAGTCTCATCACCTGAAATCCTTCACTGGTCCACATATCATAGCAATGAATCCAAACCAATATAATTTCACATACAAATATTTGTACCATAATGTTTCTCGGCTAGTGGTCATGATATCCACTTTCATCATCATTATCCCTTGTCTATTTCATAGCCCATAACCTGCAGATTAGTCTGTAACACAAACTCATACATTTCTATGCATTATCATCATGTAATTGCATGCAATCATCATTTCAATTCGGTATCTGTGTACCAGCAACTCAACATCAAAGTTTTCAAGTTAGAAATAGATCTCATAATATCCCATAATTCAATTTCGACACCCATTCATAAAATTATCATTTACCAAATAGATTGCATCATATCCAACATCATCAATAAAATTTAAACATTCATAAAATTTACATTCACGGTGTAGATCGCATTATATCCATCATCATCGATAACATTTAGACATTCATAAAGGTTCATACATCTTAAAAGTTTAAGTGTATCATTTAATAGTTTCACTGTGAGTAGAGAGTAAAAGTGTAGGCCTCAGGTAATCCTAGTTGTCTAAGTCAAAAGGTGGTGTTACATACACCCAAACTTCGAGAAACATATTCTCGAGGTGGTCAAAAAAGTGAGGGATAGTCTCGTCGTAGTGTTTCAGCATCTTCCCAAGTAGTAGATCCTGGACTATACTTGTCCCATTGGACCTTAACCTGGTCTACCAGATGGTTCCTGAGCTATCGGACTCTATGGTCCAATATGAGTAATGGTTATACCATGAGGGTTCCTACGTCCGATACCTGCAATTCCTTCCAATTTAGTTTATGTGATTCATCAGCAACATAATGACGTAAAACAGATACATGAAAAACATTATGAGTTTTATGCAAGTGAGGTGGCAGTACGAAATGATAGGCAACGGGTCCAATTTTATCTTGGATTTTGAATGGTCCTGTAAATCGAGGTGAAAAATTTGTTCCCTTCTCGAACTGTATGGTACTCTTATTAGGCCTGATATGAATGAAAACCTCGTCTCCCACTTCATAACTTCAGTCAGTCATGTGTGCATCCGCATAACTTTTCTGCCTATCCTGTGCTTCCTTTAGTCTCTGCCTAATCTGAATCACCTGTTCCTCCATCTCTTGAATCAATTCTGGCCCAACTGTTACTCGGTCTTCTAGTCTATCCTAACTCAATGGAATTCTGCATAGCCTTCTATACAGAGCTTCGTAGGGTGGCATTCCGATGGAGCTATGAAAACTATTATTGTAGGCAAATTCTACCAAAGGTAGGTACTTATCCCACTGGGTTTGATTATCCATGACATACATCCTGAGCATGTCTTCCATGACTTTATTTAATATCCTAGTTTTTCCATCTATTTTAGGATGATAAGTTGTGCTTAAGTTCAACTGAGTCCCCAACGCTAACTGCAAACTTTTCCAAAACCTAGAAGTGAATCTGGAGTCCCTATCTAAAATGATCTTCTTAGGTATCCCATGCAAACAGATAACCTCGCTTACAAACAAACATGCCACATCAGTGACATAATAAGTGTCTCTTGGTTAAATTATCCACTATCAAAAGAATGGCATTATGTCTATGAGATGTGAGCAGTAACCCCACAACAAAATCCATAGAAATGACTTCCCACTTGGAGATAGGAACATCATGTGGTTGTAGGAGGCTAGTCGGGTGATGGTGATCGGCTTTCACTTGTTGACACTCTAGGCATTTGGTGACGAAATGGACTACATCGCACTTCATGCCTACTGAGAAGAAGAGCTTCCTCATGTCTGCATACATCTTCTTCACACCTGGATGTGCACAATAAAGCGCTCTATGGGCTCCTTTAGTATGATGCTTCGAATATCCCCATTTTCAGGGATGTACATCCTTCCTCGATATCTCAATAGTCCGTCTGCTTCCAGACTATATCCTTCATAGTTTGGATCTAACTGCCTCCCACTCTGGAGGTTTGAAGTAACCTCTAAATACCAACTATCTCCTTGGAGTTGTGTCAACACATGTTCCCTCAGATTGACTTTTAAGGGTATCAAGGAGAAGACACGTGGTCTCATGCTCAAGGCATCTGCAACCACATTTTCCTTCCCCTTGATGTACGAAATACCAAAATCATACTCACTCATAAACTCACTCCATCTCCTTTTCTTGGCATTTAGATCTCTTTGAGTGAAGAGATATTTTACAGTTGGTTGGTCCATTTTAATCTCAAAGTTTCGCCCCACAAGATAGTGCCTCCAAAGCTTCAGAGCTAGCATTATAACTACCAACTCTAAATCATGAGTCGTGTATAGCTCTTCATGTTTCTTCAACTTCCTTGATGCATAAGCTATCACTCCTCCATCCTACATTAGAACAGCCCCCAACCCTTGCTTCGAGGTGTCCGTGCAGACAGTGAAGTCCTTTTCCATATCCGACACTCATATAATTGGCGCACTAGTTAGTAACCTCTTAAGATCAATGAATGCACAATCACATTCTTATGTCCATTCATACCTGACCCCTTTGCGCTGCAAGGTGGTGATGGGTTTCGCTATTTTGGAGAATCCCTCCACAAATCTCCGATAGTAACCTTCTAGCCCCATGAAGCTTCTCACCTCATGGGCATTTTTCGGCACTGGCCACTCCATAATGGCCTTTACCTTTTATGGGTCTACAGATATTCCTTCACCGGAAAGGATATGAACTAAATAATGAATTTCTTTCTGGAAGAAGGAACACTTTCACAACTTCCCATATAATTTGTTTTCTCTAAGGCAGGACAACACTACTTGTAAGTGTTCCTCATGTTCTCTTTCATTCTTGGAATAGATGAGGATGTCATCTAGAAAGACTTGTACAAAATGATCTAAGTACTTCCTGAATACGCCATTCATGAGGCTCATCAATACTGCTCGCGCATTGGTCAATCTGAAAGGTACTACGACAAACTCATAATGTCCAAACCGAGTCCAAAAGGCAGTTTTTGGGATATTTCCTTCCTTAATCCTTAACTGGTGATACCCTGATCGCAAATCAATCTTTGAGAATACTTCTGCTCCTTTCATCTGATCGAAGAGGTCATCTTTTCGCGGCATTTGGTACCTATTTTTCACTGTAGCACGATTCAAGTCCCTATAGTCTATACACAGTCGTAAGGATCCATCCTTCTTCTTTACAAAAATTACTAGTGCACCCCAAGGTGAGACACTGGGCCTTATTAGCCCTGAGTCCAGTAACTCTTTCAACTGCATTTGAAACTCACAAAGTTCTGGCACTATCATCCGATACGGATTTTTGGAAATTGGTTCTGCAGCAGGTTTTAGCTCAATAGTAAAATCAAGCTCCCTCTCAGGAGGTAACCCTGGTAACTCGTTCGGAAAAACATCCTTAAATTATGACAATACCGGGTACTAATTTAATGAGGGTCCCTTCCTTTCATTCACTGCTTCCACTACATATAGTAGACACCCTTGCCTCAAGCATCGGTTAACCTTCATAGTTGAGATAAAGCGTAACGACACCTTTCTCCATACACCCTGGATCTCTACTGGTCTTCCCTCATCGTTAAAACAAAGCACCCTCTTTGCAAAACAATCTACCAAATCTCGATGAGCTTCTAACCAATCCATTCCAATGATTAGTTCATACGCCCCGAGAGCAGTGACGTATACCTTCAACCTGGTAGTACACACTCCCAGGTCTACTATACAATTATCAACACTAGGTCCTACTGCTTGTTTTTCCCCCAAAGCCATCTCGACTTGTTTAAATTCATAGTGCTTGTAGGCTGCCGACCCACTCTTTTCTAATGCAGATGGTGAAATGAAACTATATGTTGCACAAGAATCAAATAAAATCTTAACATTGATATGATTTAGCATACCTGATGAATCCACCACCGTGGATTTATGCTCGGCCTAGCAATTATTAACCGCTGCGTAAATCTGGTGACTGCTACTTACTCTTCCCATCGGGGCCTTTCCTTCTCTATGAGCGAATCCTGATTGTAACTCTGGGTAGTCACGCTGGTAATGGGGTCCTCCACATCCCCAACAGGTAACATGGGATTGAACCTACGAACTGTTATGTGATTGTCTCTGAAATGAGTTCCTTCCCCTCGAACCCCTGCCCCAACTAGTTGTTCCCTGAGATGGTCGTGGACCTGTCTGCATCGTTGGTGATGAATGAGATGCTGCACTCGCTGCCATTGAAATCCCTGTGGTTATTGTCCTTGGTGTGACTCTGTTACCATATGGAGGTGGCCTTGAGCCCCCTCCCTTAGGAAATGTCCTAAGGGCCTTCCCCATGAATCTAGGATGATGCGGAAAGGTTGGTCTCATACCTCCAGTTAACTTCATGTGTTCCTCCATATAACGTGCATTTTCCACATCTTTCGCTACCGAAGATGGTTTCCACATCCGCACCATAGCTCTTATCTTAGGGTTCAATCCATAGACGAAGCGCTCTGCCTGTCATTGGTCATTATCCATATACGAAACATATTTGACCAATTCCATAAATCTGATCTGATATTCTTCTACAGTTCTTTTTCCCTATACTAAGGCATGAAATGCCCCTACCTGTTGTTCGTCATAGTAAGCTGGAAGATATTTCCTTCGGAACCTCTCATCGAAATATTCCCAAGATATTGTGTCTGGTGTAAGATGCAGTTGTCTTTCCAAGTTTCCCCACCAGTTCAAGGCACTGTCTCCTAACTGAAAAATTGCTATCTTCGCCTTTGAGTTAGACGCATAGTCCCTTAAGGAAAAACACCTTGTCATGCCTTCCAACCATGCTTCCGTGCATTCACTGGCGCGACCCCCGGAAAACTCCAGAAGTTTGATCTTCTGCAATTCTCGAGTGATGTATTCAGGTGGAGGTCCTCCCCTTGAATCACTTGACGCTTCTATATTACCCATTCCAGTTGGTGGGGGTTCCACCTCAGTCCCTACTGGTTGTCGCCCCTTTAAAGTTTCATTTATGGCCTCCAACGAGCGCAGTATGAGAGCTAGTTCGGGCAATGGTGGTGGCGGTGTTGGAGGTGTTGGCGGTGCTTGCGACAATGATCCCCTGCCTTGATTCCCTCGAGTCCTAAACATCTTGTATTATTTAACCTGCATCAACCAAAGTTTCCAGGGTGAGTTCAAGGATGTTTCAAATTTGTGCTACTTAAACTAGAAATACAGTTAGGCGTAATTTTTTCTTTACTTGTCTGTAAACAAATTTTACTCTCTTTAGGGGATTGGTTGGGTTAGGGCTAAAGCATCTAAGCTTGATTTATTTGCCTAAGAAAACTATTGACTCCTTCGCCTGGTAGTTACGCTGACACTATACCCCACTCGCTAATTCCTCTAACTTACCCTCCTAGCGCGCATGAAGCCTCCTTCCACTTATCTCACTCTTATTCCTTATACTTTGTGTTTACAACTAAATATGGTGACTTCCAACCTAATGTCGATGAAATGAGTCTAAGGTTATCCTTCGATGCTTGACTCGTGAGCTTTCCTTGGCGCGTTGCACATATGAGTTGAATTGTGTGTCTCGGTGGCTGCAGGTGCGAGCCTTGAGGATTGTAGAGTGGCTTTCAGGCATTGGAGCTTAGCGCTTGGCTTTGATTGGTGGAATGGAATGGAAGGTATTGGCAATTGGCTCAATGAGTTGTGTGTACGGTCTCATGAGCTTGGCGCTTGGATAATCAGAGATTATTCTTCAGGATAGTACTTTGCTACCATTGATAATTAAATTATTTATATGTGAATTTATTTTGTAAAAGTGATATGTGTGGCACATTGGTGTTTGGTCATTTCTTAAGGCTTGGGCTTGGTGGGTGGTTGTGGGTTCAAAACCCGTCTGCTCCCACAAATTTTAATCTCTCCAAAATAAATTTTATTAGTATCGTAATGTTATGTTTAGATATTATTAAATATGTTAATGTTAATAACACATTAATTACTTAATTACTATTATTAATTAATTTGGATAAAATTAAAATTTATAAATTAAAGTAATTAATTTCTATGCTTAAAAATTGCTATGACATTCACTAAGATTAGAAATTTAATTTAATTATTAAAATTAAAATTAATTATTCAAAACGCAATTAAAGTAATTTAAAATCAAATCAAATAAGTAAAAAGAATAAAATGAAATAAAATAAATAATATGATAAAAAAATATCTACAGTCGGGCAGTGGATCCTCGCATGAGGCCCACTTGCCCCCTCCTCCCCGATGCTCATCCCATAACCCTAATATCCTCCATCTTATCTCTTCGAACCCTACCCTCTCTTCCTTTTCATTTCGTTGTTTTTTTTTTTTTTTCAGAAGCTCAGGGTGAAGGATGAGGCCAACCATGGCCATATCTCTGCTCCTCCTTCCTAGTTCTCGTGTTGAGTTGATGCACGTAGTGCATGTCTTGGTGTGCTGGGCTGTGGTTTTTGCTTGTAATTGGGTTTTGAGAGTGATAGGACCTATATTTTTGTTATGCCAGGCACGGTTTCGTGGCCTTGGCTTTGCGTAATTTTCTTTGTTTTTTTTGTTTCTAGCATGCCATAAGTTCCATATGATGAAAAAGGAGTGCATATCCAAATGGAACTTAGGTGTTTTTAGAGTTCAAGGACCTTTTGTTTTTGTTTCTTTCTTTATGTTATTTTCTGCACTATCTAGGAGTTGCGCTTGTGCCACTGTAACAATCCAATCGACTGCACCCGTCTCATCTACCAGCTTATCCGGCCTATCTGACTTATTGGATGTCGATTCGTATGCCCTTAGAAACTGCATAACTTGATTACCCAATGATGTGACGTCGTAGTTTCAAGCCTCCTCCCATTCAACAATAGTTTTGCCTCTGCATCATTCCTGATAAAATTATTCTGACCGACTAAGATTTGGGTTACCAAGTTTCCCTTTTCTCGTTCATCGTAGGATTTGGGTATTGGTCGCTAAAAATTATCATTATTGTGGCCGCCATAGAGAAACTTATCACCGTTGGTTTTGATTTGCAAAATCTGCATGTATTTGGGCCTGGTTTGAATCCCTCCTGCGTCATGGACGATTGTTCTATATATATATATATATATATATAAAGGGTTTTATGGAGTTGATCCTATAAGTTCACGTAGTTTGTCCTAATTTAAATAAATTCCTGTGAAATTTATTGTCGGTTTGTTTCTTCAAATAAAAAAAAATTATACCCTAATCATGGTGGGAGCATGCTCCTTAGCTTCCCAGCTTCCATGAGGAGGCGTTCGATTCCCATATCCCATGAAACAGATGACAGGGGTTGGACTTCGCTTCATATAGAAGCTCGTATAGGTGATTTAAAGCTGGTGAGATGGCTTCTCACCCAATTAATAGAACTAAATATCTGGTAACAACTGAAAATATCGAGACATCACTAATAACAACATCAACGAATGTTGGAACTACACTAGTAGGTTATCCTATCACTTCTAAAGAGTTTAACAATGGAGCATCTATTCTTGGAACAATGGGGAATGTAAGAACAAAGTTGGATAGAGCACTTCTTGGAACGCACACAGATGCCAGAGCATAACTTGGAACGCGTGCAGATGCCGGAACAAATGATCTAAGAACAATAATCTATGGCAGAACATCACTTCTTTGAACACCATGGGTGCATATGTGAATGCGCCTACGTTTGGTCCAAAATCACCTGGAGCCAATCCTCTACACCTTGCTACTGCTGGTGGGCATTTGAAATTTTTTTTTTCTTCTAAGGTGCTAGGGTTTGTGTATTGCATCGATTCTATGGTCGTATGATGACATGTTAAGCACTTGACACATTGTCTCTTGATTGGAGTGGGAACGCTACTTGGTGTATATGCTCAGACCTCTTGTAACTTGGCTTGAACTTTGTGTTGGGTTGGGATGCATTGATTGCAGGTGAAAATGGCTTGTTTTCTACGGCACTTCCTATCTCTTATCTATTTCCATTTTGTTTTATTTGATTTTGCCGATTTTATAAAAAAAAATTAATGATGATTATATCAATGCTTATTTTTATTTTTATTTTATTTTTATTTTTTTACCCCAGGAGCTTGCTCCCTTTATTCCTTGAATATCAAGATTGAAGGTGGTTGAACCCGTCACAAGTCACAATAATACCTCATAGGAGACTTGTTATTGCACAATTTGTAGTTTAGGTCACAGGCTAAAAGATAGAGGACAAATTGGCGTAACAGGAACCTTCCCCACCCAATGTCACCTCGATGGGGAGGTTATTTCTGTTTAGGGAGGCTAGCCTAGGGGAGACTTCCCCAGTAACCTGGGGTTTGAAGAGGCAAAGGATACAAGGTCAAGTCTTAAGAATTCCCTCCTCACAGGTTACCACCAGTATCAGATAGTCCGGCTAATCAACCAATAAAAGAAGTGTAGGCCCTGTTGAAAACACCTGCCCGGAACAAGAGAATAACAACACAATATATATGTTTGTAGGCTATAACTAAAAGGGTTAGTACTTCTTTAACTATCTGATTTTATTCAACAAACAATGCGATAAATACAAGATGAAGTCAACGTTTTGTTAATTAGCCTATGAAAGATCATCAATTCATCAATATCTATCCAAATGACCAAGCCAACAACATATTCAATCAATAATTGTTCAATAAATGCTTGACGTCATCATTCAATTGCTTATATTATACCTTTGCTGCGTCAAGATGAGATATTCACTATGACGTCAGCCTTTATTTTGTTAGTAAATGTTAGTTAGGGTTTTAAACTTAGGGTTTTAAAGGTGGTTTTTGTACACTAGAGGCTCAAAGTTGGAGATCTAACCAGTGCCTTAGGGTATATGGAGTCAAAAGCAAGGGCACAAGGTCTCAGGAGGATAAAAACCTAGAGACTAGAGGGTAGGGTTCTATGGTGTTGCAAAGGCAGGGCCCTAGAGTCAAAACCCTAGGGGAAAGAGGCTCACTCTAGTGTTGCTTAAGCAAGGCCTCGTGCTCTTTCCTCCTTCCCTAAATAAACTTGGCAAAACGGCTAGCTCAAAGTATAAATTTAAGGGAGAAAGTGTTGCAAAGGCAAGGCCTTCAAACCCTAGAAGGTGAGACCCTAGGTGTAGTCAAACTAGGCCTAGGACGTCTCCACTTTTCAACCTGTAACTTCAACACTAGCTCAGAAAAAAGGAAGACAGGTGTAACAACGGCTAGGCTATATCTTCTTTCTTCAATGGCTGAAAACTATTTCTCAACAAGGGGACATGTAGCAATGACCTACTTGTGTGCTTGCTACCTAGGGTTTTAAAATCAACAATATAATAAGAAAATGTAAGAAATTAAGCCTACAACCATTCAATTAAGAAGTTTTGCATGAAAAATTCACTTACATGTCATGAAGAAAGCATAAACAAACCCTAGTTGTAGACCTTCCTTGAGAGAAATTCCATAAATGCCAAGAAAAATCCTCCAAGAACAAGTGCGCCTCACTTAAACACCAAATTTACCCTAGTAGGGCGCAAGAAATAAGATCTCACAAGAGAGTGAGTTTTGTTATGTCCAAATGAGGGAAAAACATCCTCAATATATATCATTCCATGACCTTTAATTTACAAAATAGGTCATTAAAACAACCGACAAGGCTGACTTACAAAAATTACACTGTTTTTACATTAACTGCTAAGTAAAAGACACAAAATGAGCAAAAGGTGGGACGTCAAGCCCTTCTGAGGGAGACGTTGGCCCTTTTTGGGCTAGTCCAGCATCTAGAAGTCAGGTGCTATCCCTTCTAGGGCTCCTCCAATCTGCCACACATGCCAGTAATCCATCAAACTGCCACACGCTCAAGGTGACGTCTAGATATCCTGGGTGACATCAGGCATGGTCCTGCACATCAAAAAATTCGCCCTCCATGGGCTCATTAGTCTATGGGATGATAGAAATGGAAATCATATTTCATCATTAATTTCATCAAATACATGCATAAAACCCCTAGCATATCCTCCAATAGCTCAAAGATATTACACTAATCTACTATACAAAGTTGAAG
Organism: Picea engelmannii; assembly: GCA_009831015.1. NCBI lineage: Eukaryota > Viridiplantae > Streptophyta > Pinopsida > Pinales > Pinaceae > Picea > Picea engelmannii. The sequence goes on from ML780681.1 coordinate 2,195,774, forward strand.
AAAAAGACAAGATGACCTATTGGGCCAGTATCCATAAGAAGAGGAAAGTTTGAAAAGGACATCATTCAAGCCATGTAACATGAGGTGATATGGTCTAAGGATGTCCATACATAGTGAATATTAGGGGATGGTATTATCCGTGGGTTCCTTTGTAGGAGGCGAGTTGTACCTGTCACGGATGCAGTTTTTTCCAAGCCCCTTTATTGCCTTTATTCTTTCTTTATTTATTACTTTTCTCTTTCTTTTTTACTACAAGGTCTGACCAGAGGACACTACCTTGGTATGGTGACCAGAGATGACAGTGTTACCCAGGAGTATTTTTGCAGAAATGATAAGGTTGGCTCGTGATGAGACCCCCTTTCCCTTGGCCATGCAACCAAGGGTGATTGCCCTGGTGTGGTAACCAAATAATGGTAATGTCATACTGCTAGATACCTATGAACATAATGGGCTGACTCGTGATGAGACCTCCCATCCTCTTGGTTAGGTCTTTTTTTATTATTTTCTTCGGGTCCCTTTTGTTTCTTAACGAGAGGCCTTTTATTGCCTTCTCGGGGATCCCCGGGCGAGGCATATCTAGGTTTTATTCCCTATGGATTTTATCTCTTACCAGCTGCTTTTACCTCCTTGGCCTTTAGCTCCTTCTTCCCACAAGACAAAGTGTAACCCTCAAATAGGTCATCCTAATGCTTGGACTAGGGGAATGGGATGGATGAATGGGAGACAAGATGTAAAATGATAATATGGTGGGAGCGGACGATGGCTCTTCAAATCCCCCTTGGTGGCTAACCAAAACCTATAGGTACAAGTTTGTTAGGGAACCCCGTTAATCCCCCCAACAATGGTCAAGTGGGTTAGTGTAAGATCCAAGCAGTTGTCAGAAATGTAAGGAACCTGATGCATATACCTGAAAGATATAATGATCAAACATGACACATACCATGATACCGGGACCAATTACCTCATGGAGCAAGAGTCTTCTCCGATGCAAGTCCAAGCCTATGGTGATGGATGCTGCTACTGCTGACAGGACAGGTTTGATGAAGAAGAAGAAGGATGGGCCCTCCATTTCCATGCTCAGGTCAATCCTCCTCTCGGTACTCCATGTCTAGGACCTGTGGGCCTCGATACATGATCTCCTAGTTATCCCTAGAAATCGGGGATAACATCTGGCTCCAAATCAGGGACATGTGCTCACTGTAGAGCGCATGATAACCTCACCATCTCTGGAATAAACCTGCAGACCTTCTCACACTCGAATACGACATTAGAAACAAAGGCGGGGTGGTAATGACACCCCGCAAATATAATATATATGTATATGAAACAAAGCAATTAATATGCAGGTGAGGAAACAAACTATCATGAAATGCAAATGGTATAATACACGGAAGAATGCCTACCTACCTATACTTACCTGTGGAGTTAGGTTACTCCACCTTGGTGGGGTTTGAGGAGGTGTCGCTGACGAGCACTGTGTGCCTTCTTCCCTCCAGTGCAGACAGGTAATAGGAGTCATTAAGTGACTTCCTTCCGACCTTAAAAGGGCCAAGCCAAAAACGATTGTTTTCTTTGATACTAGTAGGCTTCCCTTTATTGGCATCCCACATCCAAACCATGTCTCCCTCCTTGTACTCTCTAACTCTGAAATTAGTTGTTCCTTGAATAATCCTAGAGTATTATGTAGAGGGAGGTGGGTGGGACTCTGCTATAAAGATTTCCTATTGTGAAGGATGGATTCTTACATCATTTTCCAGCTTCTTTAGTATTTTCGCAGTCTCTGATCCTTGAGCTTTGAGCTCGCCCATGAGTTCTTGGTATTCTTCTTTCGTGGGCCATTTAATCTGATTCGAATTTTCCTCTTTTCCAAAAGGTGTATCTTCCGGAGAACATCTATGAGGAGTCGGCACGGTTTTGTCACGTGCTTTGTCCTCTTTGATGGAATCACTAGACTTTTGCTCATAAGTTGTGGTTATAGGTACATTCTGGATACGACCAATAGTTCCATCTTTCAATGGCCCATCTGATCCTTGGAAAAAGTTGTCAAATCGCTCTTTGATAGATGGTACCTTGATGACTTCTCTCAAAGGGATGGTTACAAGTGTCTTGGATAATGCCCCTTCAAGGTCAAAATTTAGATTAACCCTTTCAATATTGGATGTTTTAGGAAATATTACATCCACAGGTGGGTTTTTTGTTTGGTTAGTGGAAGGTTGGTCCAACTTCTTTCTTCTATACACCTGGAACTCTTGTTTCATTAGCTTCTCTTTTGATTCCTGGTCTAGTTTGTTTATTATCGCCATCATGGCTGACTTGGCTGCTTCTTTAATGGCCTCTTGATGCTCTTCAGCGATGATATTTATTTCAGGGCCTTCTATGAAGTAGTCTATATTGTTTACCTATTGATGGTCACCACTACTACAAGGACATTCATGTTCCCAATGTGCTTCACTGCATTGAAAACACCAAGGGTTTTCATCCACAATGATGGTGCTTGTAACTTTTATGTCTTTGAAAACATCTTTGTTCCACTCAATGAAATTACTTTTTCTCTGTATTGGATAGCCATATTCGTCTGAATCTTCCGAGATATCAGAGGCATCATTAGGATAATCACCCCAATCCGTGTCTTCTCCTGTCAAGGGAAAAGTGGGACAATCTTGAAACAAGTATGGATCCATTGAAAAGGGTGTTTGTTCATCCTTCTCGGAATGACTAGTATGTAATAGTGTGGGAATCCCTTTAAAGGGAAATTGGTCATCTGAGTCGTGCGTTTTTAGAAAAGAAATTTCTAACATTTCATGAATCCTTTTAACCCTTTGTAGGATACAAGACATAATAATGCTTGGATTAGTTTCTTTAGACTTATCAGCTTCACTCATATCTTGATCTTCCAACATCGGTGTGTCCAAGACAAACAAGGAATATTCAAAGTTATGTTTTTTGTGAGTGGCCATGCTCAAATACTCGGATGGATTATGTTGTATCGAGGCATTCAGAACATTGTTTGTATTTGAGAAGGTTGTGTTCCATTTCCTTTTGAGAGGCATGAGTTTTACTTCAAGAATTTCTAGGGACTTAGGATCAACTTCGGGGACATCCTCATTACTAGATTCCTTGGGGTCATTATTGTGCGAGAGAATGATTTGATTCATGTAGTTTTCGAACTCAAGGTTCTGCTCAATCTGGAAAGCAAAGTTTTGTGCTTCTTCTAGAGTTGAGGGTGACTGATCTTTGAGAGTAAACTGCAAAACTCCTTCCAACGAGTTCAAGTAGTGTTGGAGTACAGCTTCTTCTGAGAAACTAGGCCTGATCTTCTTGAGTAAAAGGTTGAACCTATCATTGAAATCTCTAATGCCCTCGCTAGAGGCTTTGTAAATATTAGTGTATTGAGAGTAAAGGGAATCCATGCTTTCTTTTTCACACCAATCTTTCTGGAAGGCTTGTTCAATATCTTCAGGGGTTTTAATGATTCCTTTCGGTAGTTTGTTAATCCATCTTCTGGCACTTCCGGTGAGTGATCTCACAAAGAGCCTTAAAAAGACATCGGGGTGTTCTTGTCCAGATTGGTGAAACTCGAACACATCACAGAAGTCGGTCCAATGAGAGTTTCCATAGGATCCATCTTCCCCTGAAAACTTAGGTATCCAGGACTTGACCTTCTTGGGTAGATCATGTAAACCCCCTTGGGTGTTAGGTAAGCTTAAAGGACCAAAGATTTCTTTATGAGACCATTTGGGAGAACTTACAGGGGTGACAGGATTTGTGGAGGTCATAGTAGTAGATGAAGGTATATACTGACATCCACTACGAGTCGTCATTAGCTATTTGTGGAGTCGCCAGATGATTTTCTTGAAATCATCAAATAAAAGGGAAAACACCCTAGTGGAGTTTCCAGGTAAGCTTGTAAAATAAGGCTCTGAGGCAAGGCTTACCAAAAAGGCTTGTCGTCTAAGGAGAATTGACTCAGTGTTCCCCGACAACGACGCCAATATGTTATCGCACAGTTTGTAGTTTAGGTCACGGGCTAAAAGATAGAGGACAAACTAGCATAACAGGAACCTTCCCCACCCAATGTCACCTCGATGGGGAGGTTCTTTCTGTTTAGGGAGGTTAGCCCAGGGGAGACGTCCCCGGTAACCTGGGGTTTGAAGAGGCAAAGGATACAAGGTCAAGTCTTAAGAATTCCCTCCTCACAGGTTACCACTGGTATCAAATAGTCCGGCTAATCAGCCAATAAAAGAAGTGTAGGCCATGTTGAAAACACTTGCCCGGAACAAGACAATAACAACACAATATATATTTGAAGGCTATAACTCAAAGGGTTAGTACTTCTTTAACTATCTGATTTTATTCAACAAGCAATGCAATAGATACAAGATGAAGTCAACGTTTTGTTAATTAGCCTATGAAAGATCATCAATTCATCAATATCTATCCAAATGACCAAGCCAACAACATATTCAATCAATAATGGTTCAATAAATGCTTGACGTCATCATTCAATTGCTTATATTATACCTTTGTTGCGTCAAGATGAGATATTCACTATGACGTCAGCCTTTATTTTGTTAGTAAATGCTAGTTAGGGTTTTAAAGGTGGTTTTTGTACACTAGAGGCTCAACGTTGGAGATCTAACCAGTGCCTTAGGGTATATGGAGTCAAAATCAAGGGTACAAGGTCTCGAGAGGATAAAAACCTAGAGACTAGAGGGTAGGGTTCTATGGTGCTACAAAGGAAGGGCCCTAGAATCAAAACCCTAGGGGAAAGAGGCTCACTACGATGTTGCTTAAGCAAGGCCTCGTGCTCTTTCCTCCTTCCCTAAATAAACTTGGCAAAATGGCTAGCTCAAAGTATAAATTTAAGGGAGAAAGTGTTGCAAAGGCAAGGCCTTCAAACCCTAGAAGGTGAAACCCTAGGTGTAGTCAAACTAGGCCTAGGACGTCTCCTCTTTTAAACCTATAACTTCAACGCTAGCTCAGAAAAAAGGAAGACAAGTGTAGTAACGGCTAGGCTGTATCTTCTTTCTTCAATGGCTGAAAACTATTTCTCAACAAGGGGACATGTAGCAATGACCTACTTGTGTGCTTGTTACCTAGGGTTTTAAAATCAGTAATATAATAAGCAAATGTAAGAAATTAAGCCTACAACCATTCACTTAAGAAGTTTTGCATGAAAAATTCACTTACATGTCATGAAGAAAGCATAAGCAAACCCTAGTTGTAAACCTTCCTTGAGAGAAATGCCATAAATGCCAAGAAAAATCCTCCAAGAACAAGTGCGCCTCACTTAAACACTAAATTTACCCTAGTAGGGCACAATAAATAAGATATCACAAGAGAGTGAGTTGTGTTATGTCCAAATGAGGGAAAAGCATCCTCAATATATATCATTCCATGACCTTTAATTTACAAAATAGGTCATTAAAACATCCGACAAGGCTGACTTACAAAAATTACACCGTTTTTACATTAACTGCTAAGTAAAAGACACAAAATGAGCAAAAGGTGGGATGTCAAGCCCTTCTGAGGGAGACGTTGGCCCTTTTTGTGCTAGTCCAGCATCCAGAAGTCAGGCGTTAGCCCTTCTAGGGCTCCTCCACGCTGCCACACATGCCAGTAATCCATCAAACTGCCACACGGTCAAGGTGACGTCTAGATCTCCTGGGTGATGTCCTGTCCATCAAGAGGAAAGTGTTTGATCTGAAGTGGGTCATCCCCCCTAGGCTGGGCTCAGCCAAAGTGTCCTGGCTGGAACGTCATTCTTTTCTTCATGTGCAAAGGCTCATCAAAACATTGTCCTGTCTCTGCCACTGATGGGATCCCAACAACCATCTGATGGGCTCTTCAGCCCCATGGAGGTCCGAGCTAATCATCTCCCCATGTGTACCGGTCCACTGGTACCTGTCCGTCGGGCATGGTCCTGCACATCAAAATTTTTTCCCTTCATGGGCTCATTAGTCTGCGGGATCATAGAAATTTCAATCATATTTCATCATCAATTTCATCAAATACATGCATAAAACCCCTAGCATATCCTCTAATAGCTCAAAGATATTACATTGATCTACTATAAAAAGTTGAAGAAAAAGACAAGATGACCTATTGGGCCAGTATCCATAAGAAGAGGAAAGCTTCCAAAGGACATCATTGAATCCATGTAACATGAGGTGATATGGTCTAAGGATGTCCAGACACAGTGAAGACTAGGGGCTGGTATTATCCGTGGGTGCCTTTGTAGGAGGCAAGTTGTACCTGTCATGGATGCAGTTTTTTCCAAGCCCCTTTATTGCCTTTATTTTTTCTTTATTTATTACTTTTTTCTTTCTTTTTTACTACAAGGTCTTACCAAAGGACACTGCCTTGGCATGGTGAGCAGAGCTGACAGTGTTACCCAGGAGTATTTTCGCAGAAATCATAAGGCTGTCTCGTGATGAGACCCCCTTTCCCTTGGCCATGCAACCAAGGGTCATTGCCCTGGTGTGGTAACCAGATAATGGCAATGTCATACTGCTAGATACCTATGAACATAATGGTCCGGCTCATGATGAGACCTCCCATCCTCTTAGTTAGGTCTTGTTTTATTATTTTCTTCGGGTCCCTTTTGTTTCTTATCGAGAGGCCTTTTATTACCTTCTCGGAGATCCCTGGGCGAGGCATCTCTAGGTTTTATTCCCTATGTCTTTTATCTCTTACCAGTTGCTTTTACCTCTTGGGCCTTTAGCCCTTTCTTCCCACAGGAAAAAGTGTAACACCTCAAATAGGTCATCCTAATGCCCGAACTAGGGGAATGGGATGGATGAATGGGAGACAAGATGTAAAATGATAATATGGTGCGAGCAGACAATGGCTCTTCAAATCCCCCCTGGTGGCTAACCAAAGCCTATGGGTACAAGCTTGTTAGGGCACCCCATTAATCCCCCCAACAATGGTAAAGTGGGTTAGTGTAAGATCCAAGCAGTTGTCAGAAATGTAAGGAACTTGATGCATATACCTGAAAGTTATAATGATCAAACATGACACATACCATGATACCTGGACCAATTACCTCATGGAGCAAGAGTCTTCTTCAATGCAAGTCCAAGCCGATGGTGATGGATGTTGTTGCTGACAGGATAGGTTTGATGAAGAAGAAGAAGAATGGGCCCTCCAGGGCCATGCTCCGGTCAATCCTACTCTCGGTACTCCATGTCTAGGGCTTGTGGGCCTCGAGACATGATCTCCTAGTTATCCCTAGAAATCAGGGATAACAAGACTTAGACTAGATTGGAACCTGTAACCTATAGCCTCTCATGCCTGATCTTCTTCGGATCTCATCCTCAAGATAAAACCAACTATGAATAAAAGGGAATTGAATTAGATCTTTGGCTTAAATTATAAGAAAAAATGCCAATTATATAATAGGAAGTTGACTTAGCGATTTTCTTGGCAATATTAGCATGCTCACCAACTATAGCAAGGGAGATTGCAGTAGGGTTTTCTCTTGGAAATATTAGCAGAAGTAATAATTATAAATGATGAGGTGGATTAGGGTTTTAGCTTGAAAAATATATCAAGGTGAGGTAGGGTTGCAAAAATAGAAAAGCACTAGTTAATAATAAATTTGGTAATCATGCTAAGAGGGTCGAATAAGGTCTTGGGCTGATATTTCATGCAATGATTGGATAAGAAGGCCGAATTAGGTTTGGAGTGAGGAAGCATTTTTATTTTTTTTGCATGCTCAATTCTAACTGCTAAGAACTCTAACCTCCTTTTCCATTAGATGAGAAAATTGGTACTCTTGGTCTCTCTCAACCAACCTAACTAATATCTAAATGACTTTTCAACTATTTTGTAGGAGAAAGTGATTAAAAACTTTTCTGTTTTTTTTTTTTTTTTGGTTTAAAGTATGCTTCTTATGCTATATTCAACACAATAAAACTACTACATGTGCAATGCAGCTATAGTCTATAGGGTTTCACAGTGCAGATCAACATAATGAAAGCAAAATAACATTAGAATTAACACAACACAACTCTTTGTTTGTTTAATTGAAGCAAGTGTTAAAATTTACTTAATACTTATGGGCATATTGTTTATATATAGATCTGTGTAACTAAAAAAGAAAATGTGTTTTTGGCTTGCAGGCTAGGTGGAGTTGGAGCATGGAGCTCACATTTATTCCTAATTAAAGGGTTTCAGGGTTGTTTATATTTTTGGGTGGGTAGGTAGGCCCTTGGCTCCAGATTTTGAAGAAGTGCTATGATACCATGTGTAGGGACCATACTGAATTAAATCCAAAATTTCATACAAATTAAACATATAATTCCTTTCTCATACATAAATAATTCATTCACCATCATATAAGCATATAATATTCGACCTAATTTAAAATTTAACTATAGCATGAAAATAACTCAGCAATTTCATAAATAAATTACCTCCTTCTGATGCTAATTTCCACTGATATGGTTGACCTTTCCCTGCTGCCTTGCCCAACTTGATGCACTGACCCAACTCTTCCCAAACTGACTAACCTCCCAGCCAGCTAGGAGCAGTCGGTCCAGCTCCCTAGCTCTAGGAAACCGAAAGGAATCCTAGCCCCCATGCCCAAAACCCCCAGCAACCTGGTGCCCCTGCAAAGGTTCACCAAAACTTCAGAACCCAACAACAGAACCAGAAAATCAAAAACCTAGAACTACAGTCTCTCCTCCCCCATAATTCTTCCTTCCCCCTATTCTCCTCATGCCCTCCCGTAGGACTCTTCCCCCGTCATATCTTCCCCTTCACCGACTCTCCTCCCCCTCATTAATTTCCTTATCTCCTCCTTTATTACCTTATCCCCCCCTTATTTAATTTCCGTATCTCCTTCTTTATTACCTTATCCTTAATTTAGTGCTTCATTCCCCCCTTGCATACATAAAGTATTTAATAAAATAAATTAAAATTATCAACCCCTTTAATTCATTACTCAAATAATTACTGAGTCAATTAATTAATTAATTAATCGTTGATAGATATGAACAAGTAATTAATGATTAACTAATTAATTAATATTATTAAGAAATAATTATTGTTTAACTAAACAAAGTAGGACAATCAGATTATCAAATTAATTATAATTAATAATCCCTATGCATCTATTTAACCAAGGTTGTTACAAAGACCTCCCATCCCTTTTGCTAAAGTTAAAAAACCCACTTTGATTAAAAAATTAAAAAAGGAATCAATTTTCAAAAATTTTGTGGTCGACCACTCGTCGGCCACCAGGGCCCCACCACTCTGCAACTCTGCACCCTCCTCTCCATAGAGAAACACTGTAAATTATAACCTTGTACAATATCTACTTCAAACAAATATTCAGAAAAAGAACAAAAAATATACAATGGAAAATACAAACATTACACAGAGATTTTTCCCCAGGAAACCCAAATCGGGAAAACCAACATATTCTATATTATTCATCCTGATACATTATTTACAATACAATATACATATAGGAGCCAATGGCATCCAAAACCCTAACCCAATGACCTGGATTAGTCCAAAACCCTAATTCCTTAACCAAAAATAGAAAACCATTGGCAAAAACCATGTGTCGAAAAACCACCTAAATACATGACATGTTTCCCGAGGTAGGTGTCACGTTTCCCAAGGAAGAAAAAAATATGTGAGCACTGAGAATTTCTCTTGGTGTAGAGGATCCATGGGCATTACTTCCCTGGATTTTTGACTATGTAACCCTATAACCCCCTATATGCAAAGAAAACAACAAGTGGGAGAGTGTTGGATATGTGTTATATTCTTTGCATGAGTAGTAGTGTCTGCAACATTCTTCAAAGTGTCCACCTTCAACAGTGAAACTTTCTTTTCTTCAATCATGTCTCTCACAAAGTGATATTGAACATCAATTTGCTTTGTCTTTGAATGATAAGCAGGGTTCTTCGCCAGAAAAATTGCACTCTAACTGTCACACTCTATACTTACAACTTGTTGTACCAACCTGATACCTGAACAGAATCTTTGTAACCATACTGCTTCCTTACTTGCATGAGTGGCTTCCATGTATTCAACTTCTGTAGTTGAAAGTGCCACTATAGCCTGTCTTTTGCTCATCCAACTTATTTCTCATCCAAACAGGTTAAACACATACCCTCTTATCGATCTTCTACAATCAAAATATCTAGCCCAATATGCATCCAAAAAGCCATGTATATCAACCACTCTGTCCAATTCCAGTCTTCCTTCATAGCACAATCCATAGCTAGCAGTGCCACGCAAATACCTGAAAACCCTTTTTACTGTTGTCCAATGCTCCTTCCCTGGTTTTGACATATACCTGCTCAAAATTCTCACTGCATGTGCAATGTCCAGTCTAGTACATACCATTGCATACATCAAACTACCAACTGCACTCGCATATGGAACATGAGACATGTCCTCCTCTTGTTCATGTGTTTTGGGACACTTATTTGCAGATAACTTTACACCAACAAGAATAGGAACCTTGACCGGTTTACATTCTTGCATATTAAACCTCTGCAATATTGTCTCGACATATTTTCTCTGATTTAACCAGAGTTTCCTCCTTTTCCAATCTCTTTTAATTTCCATGCCCAAAATGAAATTTGAAGCATTGAGATCCTTCATGTCAAATTTAGAGGACAACTGAGTTTTCACATCCTGGATAATCTCCTTGTTGTTTCCTATCAACAACATGTCATCCACATACAAGACCAAATAAATCAAATGATCACCAATTAATTTAAAATACACACAATGATCCTCTTTGCTTCTTGTGAAGCCAAGTCCCATCATATAAGTATCAAATTTTTGATACCACATCCTTGGTGATTGATTTAAACCATACAGGGAATTTTTCAGCTTGCATACTAGCTCCTTCTTTCCTTTCACAACATAACCTTCTGGTTTCTTCATATAGATTTCTTCTTCCAGATCCCCATGCAGGAATGTTGTCTTCACATCCATCTGTTCTGCTTCAAAATCAAATGCAGCAGAAATAGATAACATAAATCTTATAGAGGTTAACTTGGCAACAAGAGAAAAAATCTCACCAAAATCAATTCCCTGAACCTAGGAATAACCCTTTGCTACTAGCCGAGCTTTGTATTTCTCCACTTTTTCTTCTTCATTCATCTTCTTCTTAAATACCCATTTGCTGCCAATGGGATTCCTTCCAATTGGCAAATCCACTATATGCCAAGCCTCATTCTTATCCAAATATGCCATTTCTTATTCTATGGCCCTTTTCCAGAGATTTCCATCCTCTGAATCCACTGCCTCCCTAACAGTTCTAGGATCATCATCAGTAATAGACAAACCAAAATTTGAACGAAAATTAGATGGACTATTCCTTTCTGGTAGCCTTTTTTCTTGCACCGATCTCCTCAATACTGGAGTATGAGGATCTTCTTCCTCTGATTCATGTTCTTCTGTAGAGTTTGATTCATCATCCTTTAAATCAAACTCTTTCTTCTCTGGTTCTTCCTTACTTGGTAGGAATTCCTGTTTAACAAAATCCTTCATTTCTCTAAATACCACATCTCGGTTATACACTACCTTCTTAGTTTCTGGGTTCCAAAGATTATAACATTTGAGACCATCTTTATATCCAATAAAGATACATTTTTCAGCCTTCTTATCCAACTTACTCCTATTTTCCTTTGGAACATGAACATATCCATCACAGGCAAATACCTTAAGATGTGTGAGAGAAGGTTCCTTACCAGCCCATACCTCTTGTGGAGTCATTTCATCCAACGCTGATGAGGGTGATCTGTTGACCAGATAACATGCAGTGCCCACTACCTCTGCCCAGAATTCTTGCCTTAACCCTGCACCACTAAGCATGCAAATGGATTTTTCCATCAGTGTCCTGTTCATCCTTTCTGCAACTCCATTCTACTGGGGTGTATATGGAGTACTCTTATACCTTTCTATACCGCACTTCTTATAGAATTCTTCAAATTCATTCCCCCATAGCTCTCTGCCATTATCTGTCCTCAACACCTTAATTCTTTTCTCTGATTGATTCTCAACAAGAGCCTTTAAACCTGGCAAAGACTTCAAATTTCTTCCTCAGAAAATATATCCAAGTTTTCCTCGAGAATTCATCTATAAATGAGACATAGTACACATATTTTACCAATGATGAGACTGAAACAGGTTCAAAAAAATCACTGTGAACTAGCTGTAACATTCCTTCTACCCTCGTTGCACCAGAGGGGAATTTTACCCGATTCAGCTTCCCATATAGACAATGTTCACACAAATCAAAATCTAGAGAGTAGTTAGACATACCTTCAACCATACCTTTACCGTGTAGTAGTCGAAGACCCTTCTCTCTAATATGCCCCAGTCTTTGATGCCACAACATAACCTTTTCTCCAGAGATTGTAGGAGTTCTTTCTTCTTCAACTCCAATATCAAGAACAATGGAGCTATTACACCCATCACTAATAGTGCTTCCTAACAGCTAATACAGAGTTTCAAACTGAACTCCCTTCATTAACACCATTGCTCCTCGAACCATCCTGCAAGTTCCCTTTTCAAATATTGTTTTTACCCCTGCATCTTCCATTTTTCTTACATAAATCAAATTTCTGGCCATACTTGGGATGTGCAGAACACCAGGCAGTGTTCGAATCCTTCCATCTATGAGCCTCAACTTGACCCTTCCTCTTCCTATGATTCTGGTTGTCGAATCATTCCCTAAGAAGACATTACCTCCATCATACTTTTCATATTCGCAGAACCACTCCCTGTGGGGAGTCATATGAAAGGATTCATCAGAGTCAACCAACCATGCCTCATGATCTACATGTGTGCTTGAAGAGGCCAAGTACACATCCCCTCCTTCTTCCTTGGAGGTCTTTTCCTCCATAGAAGAAGATTCTTTAGATCCCTTCTTTTTCTCAACTTTGGATCTACACTGCTTCTTATAGTGCCCTTATTTTCCACATCTCCAACATACCCTTACAAACTTTCTGAGAGATTTAAATCTACCCTTAGACTTAGATATCCCACTTGAGAAATTAGATATATTTCTTTCTTGGGAACGTCCTCTTGCAAATAATCGGTTTGTGCTATGTCCTTCCATATTCTTCCGTCTCATCTCCTCCGACAACAATGATAAGACCACTTCTTCAAACTTCAAGGAAGTTGTATTACTACCTATGGCCACAACCAGACTATCCCATGAGTCCAGTAAAGAACACAACAAACTGATACATTTATCTTCATGTAAAATTTTAATATCAACAAATACTAACTGACTTACCACAGTATTGAACGCGCTCAAATGCTTTGCCACCGAGTCCCCATCTCTCATCCTTAGGTTATACAACTTCTTTCTTAGGAATAGTTTATTTACCAGGGACTTAGACTCATACAACTTCCCCAACTTTTCCCATAAATCCTTGGTTGTAGCTTCCTCTGACACATTCAGTAATACTGAATCAGAGAGACATAGTCGGATTGTGCTCTTTGCCTTCCGATCCAACTTTTTCTAGTCATCTACAGAAGTTCCTGTAGGTGTAGTACCTAGATCTACCATGATCCATTGATCTCTGTTCACCAGCAGATCTTCCATCTTGAGCTTCCACAGCTCAAAACTTTTCCAATTAAACTTCTCGATCTCCATCTTTGAATTACTTGTCGTTTCTTTTCACCTAAAAAACAATACCGCAAATCTCCCACTGTAACAAGGCTTATCACAGTCCCGAGCCAAACCCTTGACCACAAAGGCGTCCCCGTGAAGCCAATAAATCTTTGATACCAAATGTAAATTCTAACCTTGTACAATATCTACTGCAAACAGATATTCAAAAAAAGAACAGAAAATATACAATGGCAAATATAAACATTACACAGAGATTTTTCCCCTGGAAACCCGAACTGCGAAAACCAACATATTCTATATTATTCATCATGATACACTGTTTACAATACAATATACATATAGGAGCCAGAGGCATCCAAAACAATAACACAATGACCTGGATTAGTCCAAAACCCTAGTTCCTTAACCGGAAATAGAAAACCATTGGCAAAAACCATGTTTCGAAAAACCACTTAAATATATGACACGTTTCTCAAGGCAGGTGTCACATTTCCCAAGGCAGGTGTCACGTTCCCCTGCGGGCCCATCACATACGCTCAGACACTACTACTCGTGTAAAGAATATAACACATACCCAACAAACACCTCCTCCCCTATGTGTAGTCCACACCTCCCCTCCACCTCACACACGTGCCCAAAAAAACTTCCATTCCACCACTCATGCGCACACCACCTCCTCTCCCTCCATTCTCCTTGCACCCTTCTTCCTACTTCTCCTCTCCCATTATCCCTCTTCCGTGCACACCCTTCCATCTCCTCCTCCCCATGTGTTTTCCCCTTCTCCCACACCTCCTATCGTTCTCTCCCTGCGTGGACTCCTCCTTTGTGAATTAATAACTCCTCCCCATGCCTCCCAACACCCTTCCTCCCCTGCATGTCCACTCCCACCAATCCCTCCTCCATGCTTCAACCTACATGTGCCCTCCATCTCCTCTTCCCCGGAACCCTTTTCCCCACCACTCCACTCCTCTCCGCTCCTTCAACAATTGTCACCCTGCAATTTCTTGGGAAGGGGTTCCAGGCTGGTTGTATGGGCGACCAGAGGTATCGGGGGGTTTAAAATTAATTTTTATTTTATTTAAATTTTATTTTTGTTATATAGTTTTTATATATGATTTAATTTTTTTTTAATTTTTTA
>ML780682.1:0-22743 GCA_009831015.1 Picea engelmannii
GACTATGATCCACCTTGGACCTGGATAATTTATCATCTTCACCTTCATGCTTGAAGACCAACTGAAACTGAGAAGGAACTCAATTTCTCCCTAGTTACTACCTTTGTTAGTATGTCTACATGATTCTAGCTAGTATGTATCTTTTCCAACTTCAATTGTTCATCTTCCAAAACAAACCATATGAAATGGTACCTGAGTTGCATATTTTTAGTATTAGAATGGAAGAATGAGTTCTTTGCGATATGAATGGCACTTTGGATGTCACAATACAACCTGCTATTCTCTTGTTGCTTTCCCAATTCCTCCATAAACCTCTGCAACCAAATCATATCTTTACTAGCCTTTGTAGCAAGAACTTACTCTTCTTCCATTGTTGAAAGTGCAACAATCTTTTGTATTTTTGAAATCCAACTTACTGTTGTTCCACCTACAATAAAAACATACCTTGTAGTGCTCCTCCTACTATCTTTATCACCTGCCATATTTGAATCAACATAACCCTGTAGAACAGTGTCTGAACCTCCAAAACAAAATGCATGAGTACTAGTACCTCTCAAATATTTGAGAATCCATTTTACTACCTCCCAATGTTCTTTACCTAGATAGTTCATATACCTGCTCACAAATCCTAGTGCATGTGAAATATCTTGTCTTTTCCACACCATCACATACATCACACTACCAACTGTTGATGAATAAGGGATCCTGGACATGTATTCTATCTACTCATGTGTCTTGGGACACATTTCCTTTGTTAATTTGAAATGGTTGGCTAAAGGTGTACTAACTGGTTTTGCATTCTGCATTCTTAACCTCTCAAACACCTTCTCTATGTACTCACCCTAAGACAATGTCAATTTGCAATTTTTCCTATCTCTTGGTATTCTAATACCAAGGATTTTCTTTGCAACACCCAAATCCTTCATCGCAAATGAATTAGATAATTTCTTCTTGAGCACATTTATATCCTGCATGTTAGACCCTACAACAAACATGCCATCTACATACAATAGAAAGATAATATAGCTTCCATTTTCTAGCCTCTTATAATAAGCATAGTGATCATAATGACATCTACTATAATCTTGTTCTGTCATAAACCGGTCAAACTTCAAATACCACTGCCTTGGGGATTTCTTTAGGCCATACAAGCTCTTCTTCAACCTGCATACCAAATTATCCTTCCCTTTGACCTCATACCTCTGTGGTTGCTGCATATAAATATCTTCATCCAAATCCCCATGGAGAAAAGTTATTTTTACATCTATCTGTTCCAGATTCAAATATTTTATTGCCACAAGACTTAAAATGGTCCTAATTGAAGTCATTTTAACAACAATTGAAAATATTTCATCAAAATATATACATTTCTTCTGTGCAAACCCCTTTACAACTAGTATGGACTTGTACCACTTTTTTCCTCCATTTTATTCCTTCAACCTGTAAATCCATGTATTATGTAATGCTCTTTTTCCTGCAGACAACTTAACCAAGTCCCAAGTATGGTTATTTACCAAGGAATCCATTTCCTCTTTCATTCGTTTCTCCCACTTCTTTTTAGTGTCTACCTGCATTTCCTTTTCATAACTTTCTAGTTCACCAACATCAGTCAACAATAAATAATACAATGAAGGAGATTATCGTTCAGAGGGTCTACTTAACTTGGTAGATCTTCTAACAACACTTGCAGGATTTTGATGTATTGTTTGCTCATGTTGTTGTACATTTTCATTTTCTGGTACCTTTGGAGTTTCTTTTTCAGTGATCTCATCAAGTATTGTGTATTCTGGTTTTTCTTTTTCCTGTTTCTTTTCATGTAATTGATCTTTGTAAATGACCTTCTCATTGAATATTCCATTTCCACTCCTAATGATTTTTTGATTTTCATAATCCCATAAGTGATAACCAAAATCATTAACACCGTATCCAATAAAGGTACACTTCATGGATTTTTCTTCAAGCTTTGTTCTATTTTATTTATCAATATGGACAAAATATTCACAACCGAAAGTCTTTAGAAATGAATAGTTTATTTTTTTACCTTTACATGCCTCCTCTGGAATTCCGCCATCCAAATAGATTGAAGGTCCTTATTTATTGAGTAAACAACATTATCTATAACATCTTCCCAGAACTGAAAGGGAAACCCAACATGCAATCTCATTCTCGATGCATGTTCCATGATTTCCATGTTCATCCTTTCATCATCACCCAAATAAACCTGTCCAAAATCACCTTGAACATAATCTTGAAAATATTTCCTATGGGGTGTGGCATGAAATGAAGCCCATGAATATACTACCTAAGACTTAGTAGTATCATTTAAAGAAAGAATCAAAGCATCTTGTAACACATCACCTGTTACCTTAGCTTCTTGATTTTTCTTATGTTGTCCACCTCTTTGTTTCTTTGGAGTTCTATAGTTTTCTTCAGATGTCCTTTCTTCCCACAATTCCAACACTCTATCTTTCCCATTCTATATTTGGATATGCCCTTTCTATAATTTCCACGGTTCCCTGGACTCTTTCCTCTTTCCTTTTGTCTTCCTCTGTTCTCCACGATCAACACATTACCTGATGTCTCACCTATGTTTTTCCATCGCATTT
Source organism: Picea engelmannii (assembly GCA_009831015.1). Lineage (NCBI taxonomy): Eukaryota > Viridiplantae > Streptophyta > Pinopsida > Pinales > Pinaceae > Picea > Picea engelmannii. The sequence continues at coordinate 2,607 of ML780682.1, forward strand.
CCTCGCTAAGGATAACATCAATAATATCATCAAATTTAAGATGTTTGAACCATAGACAGAGTTACTTACAACCATGACCAAGCTATTCCATATTTCTGGCAATGAGCACAATATTAGAAGAGCCATAACCTCATCATCAAAGGTCACTTTTACAGAACTTAGATGATTAGTAACCGTATTAAATTCATTTAAATGATCTGCAACAAACCCAACTTATAACATCTTCATATTAATAATCACTTCATTAGAAATACCTTGTTGGAGGCCGAGGGTTTTTCATATAGTCTATCCATTTCCTTCATCAGATCCTCCATTGTTTTTTCTTTCAAATTATTGAAAGACACCGATGCTGTCAGGAACAACCATATCATTCCTAGTGCCTTTCTATCAAGAACCTCCCATTCTTTGTCCTTCATGGTTGTTGACGCCTTTTCTATTCCACCCAATGGTAGTAATAGATCCTTCTTATATAAATAATCTTCCATTTGCATCTTCCATAGCTGGTAGTTTGGGTCGTTAAATTTATCGACCCTAAACTTTCCATCTTTCTCCATTGCTCCCACTCAAACCAGGAACCCTTTTTTCCTACGAGTTACCTTTACCTCTGATACTAGTTGCTAGAAAAATATGATCATAGAGCAATAAAGTTAAAAAAATGCGGAAATAAAACACAAAAGATACATAATACAATAGAGACACAGATATATGCGGTTCACCCAATGTGGGTTACATCCACTAGAGAAATTTCCAGGTCCTTCCTTTATTATTATCCAACAAATGAAGGGATATAACCTACATCACATCCGATGTAACTTCCTCTTCTTTCTCTCACATCATCTTCTCTCATAATACAATATTCATTCTACTACACAGACAACCGCAATACAATTCCTCATAAAAGAGGGTTTCCTTCTAGGGAAAAAAACACTAACATAACTTCTATTCTTAGATCTGTGACCTCAAAATGAATGGTCCAGTTTGACTACACAATTACAATATTTGAATTGCATAAAAACAAATTCGCCCCCCTGAAGGTCGGGGGGGCCAAGAATTGTGTATCCTATAGTCTCTTTGACCTGCATATGAATTAGGAATATAGTCAAGCTCCACAACCAACATCACTATTGTGGTTATTGAATTTTGCACCCATATCTCCTCTCCCCTGTTCCTCCCATTCTCCTCTGCTTTTTCTCTTTGGTTCCTCATCCATTTCATCTTCACGATGCCTTGTGAAAGGGGTAGACTCAACCATGGCTTGGGGACTTCTCTTGGCACATATGGTCATCGTCATTCTCCTCTCCCCTCATCCATCCTCTTAAAATCCTCTCCACTTTCCCCCTCTCCAACAATGAGCCAACAAGAAGATAATAACTGGGTTTTTGGCACTCGAGTATAGGAATAAATCCCCTCTGAGCCTCTATAAGCTAACTCACCAACTTCCCCTCCATAAGCAATAGAATGATCACCTAATGTAGTTTCTTTTGAACTACATAGCCACCATGCCACTGCCATTAGTTCACAGGTTCCTGGGCACGATTCTGACACGACAATGGTGCTGCCCTCTCCAAGGTGCTTCTTGGATGAGAAACTACAAATAGTTTTATATCTTCCTAGAGACATAGAGGAGATTTTTTTTTTCCATGAGATAATGGACCATAAGGTTTCTGACCTTTTGTATTCACTCTCAGGACAAACCTCTTACCAAGCATGTCTGGCTTGTCGTCGTCAATGTGAATGTGCTCTTATTGGACAACTTCCTTCCAGAGATGAAGATGGAAGCGATTAGTCTAATGTTTAGTTTTCTTTATCTGTCATGGTTGTAGTTTATAACATGTTTTCACTTTTAGTAGTTATCAAGCTCATTTTGAATCCTCAGTGATCTTTATTTTTAGTAGTCAGCATACATGTTTTGGCCTCTATTCTGTTCTATAAATATAATTGCATCACTAGAATTTTATTAGGCCTCTGAGGAAATTTTTTTGACATTATGAGACATGGTGTAGACTCTGGTTTCTAGTCATGGTAGGTCTACCATCAGGTCGCAAGTTATGTATTTTGAAATCTAATTTTTGAAGGAAATATTAATCTAACTTACAAAAAAAGAAACATTTGACAATGCAATAAAATGAGAAACCCATTTTACTATATATGAATAAGATACCCGTGGTCATAAAAAATGGGACAACGTAAAGGTACACAATAATCAAAATGGAACCAATATGTAATTGTTACACTTATTGGTAACATGTTGTCATGCAATTGGGACATTGTCTCCACTACATTAAGAAAAAACCCTGATTTTTATAGACATATATTCCAAAACATACAACTTGCAGTTATTCAATTATATTGATTGTCATTCAACACTTTAACTATTGTCATTTCTCGAGTTGTGTGCATCCTTCATTTCTTGATCAGTTGTAGGTGATAGTTTACTTTGGTTGTTTAAACAAATGTTTTCTTGCTCGAATTGTTTTTGATGTTCCATCTGTTCATATTCCATCTACAAACATAGAAATAAAGTGTAACAAGTAAATCTACATATATATAGTAGAATATACATGATTGCGTAAATAAAAAATCATACCATAGAAACGAGTGATTCATAAACAATACACATGATTTTGAAGCTATGCCTCATGCCCTATGTCAAAATATCTTTTGTTGTCTCCTCTCCATACTTTGTTTCGTGCATGTTTAATACGCCATGACAAAGCATAGTAGATATAATTCATATAAAGGTTTATTATTGTTCCATTAATTATAAAACAAGGGAAGTTAAACACCATAGTTACTTACAAATTGTTCAATTAAACCTTGATTCTTCAACATATACTCACAACCCTCACTCAACCCAATGTTGATCAATTATTCGGTTAGCTATTCTTTGTATGTTAGCACCTATTAGAAGACATCCATGGACAAGTGTAAATTAATTATTTAAATATAAAAAACACAACAAATATGAAAACTTAAGTAATGCCGAAAACATAAGTACTCACAAACTTTGTGATCGACCCTTTTTCCTTGTTGTCATGTATTATTTGTTGATTGGGTTCCATTCTTTTTTCTTTTTTACAACAAAACAATTGAAAATTAGTATTTCATGTGATAATTAAATTTGATGTACATAAAATAATAAATGAATGATCTCATACCTCTGATGCACGTTGTTGTTGGGATGCCTCCTCTCGTTATGCAATTATGTTCATTTCTTTTACCATCTCCTTGTACACTTTTTTAGACATCCCTATCGACATGTATTAACTTTCCCCTCGTTTGTTACTTGGAATTTTCATAATATTCCTGAAAAATGAAAAAAACACAATAAATTAATTTTAAATGGACATGAACGTAAATATAGAAAAACAAATTAATTTGGTAATTATTGGAACATATTATAGAAAAATATGTTTAGTAATAATACCTTTTAAATGGTTATTTTTTTTTATTGAACGTTTTTGCTATTGCAGGCTTCACGGGTCTCATTGACCATGGATTGAGAAACAATTCTTGTAGTTTATGTATAAATTGATTATTAGAATCATTGGATTGATTTTTCTATTGTAAGTGGAAAGTACATCTATACGTTGTTTCCACTATATCCCTCCAAGCTATGTAAAGCAATTTCCCTCTCTCATTAACTTCAAGGACCACTCCAAATCAATTGATGATCAAGTCATCATCATTATTTACATCCTTAAGAATTTTTGTATTCTTCGGACAAGATTGTATTCCCTCGCTAACAGTCCCTGCATAACATTAAAAAAATGTGAAATCAAGTGTTTAAAACTTGTTAGCAATTAATGTTAATAAATTTATTTTTAGTAAAAAGCCAAAGAAAAAATTCATGTTGATTACCTTTTGATCCACATGTTTTCTCTCTTTGAAACATTTCTATAAATATTTTACTCTCTTTTGTACTCAGATTGCAAACAATCTTGTCGAGTTTCTTCAAGTTTTTTCTCTACATGACACACATTAACCAATACACATCATTAATTTAAACTTATAAATATTTCAATTATATTTAATTATTAATGAAACTTAAAGAAATTCCCCCCCTCTCTTGTTGGGATGAGATACCATTGTACTTGTGGAAATAATATGTTTTCCTTGAACTTTTATCAGCCATCTTGTATAAAAAAAATCAGGAATCATTTGAAATAAAAATTATAAATTTTTATACAATCTAGTATTTCTGTGCACATTGTTAAATAGAATGCCCCTGGGTGTCAAACATATATATGCACCAGTGTGCACTATTAATCATTGTGCACCACTAACATGTACACATATGATACTAAAAACAATACTATCTATATTTTTTTACTAATGGGTGATTTTGATAGATATATGCACCCTGGTGCACTTTTCTGTATAGTGAGCACTGGGGTGCTACCTCTATACAATGTGCCATGATGTGATTTTCCTGTACAATGCACACCTCCTATCGTGGAAAATGTTTTTGATAAAATCACTGACAATGATAGAGTTTGGGATACGATGCAATGAGTGGTATCATTGCAATGGATACCAAACACCCCATATACAACTAAATAAACCCTCTAAAAATCTATTGCTTAAAAAACATATGCTTATAAAATATAGAGAGGGGAACCAAAAGAAACACCAAGAAATCTAGGATTTCTAATACCGAAGGTAACTATGAAACCCTTTTATTTTTTTTAACATGCATTGAAAATAGTTTGTATCAAATAGGGAAAAATTGAAATGAAATCACATACTTGAAATTTCTTCTTTGGGGATTTGTATCTACCCTATTGATCCCTTCCAAATTTGCCTCCTCAAAAAAATCTACCCACTCCAAAGTCTTTGGTGGTAAATCTCTCTTTTAGAAATATTCCCTCTAAATTCTGCCAAAAAAATGAAATAATGAATAGTGTTTTAATTTATAAGCAAATACATTTCGAAAAATGAAGTTACCACTCTTTTTTTCGTTGTGTTTTTTCACTATATATACTATACTGGTGTGCTACAAAGCACACTAACACACTTTGTATGTAAAAACACTTAGTAAACTTTATATTTAAAAAAAATCAATTTGTCATCGAATCTTTATGCCACACATATTAATGTGTCTCGCTGCGTATATACATAAAAACACATCGATACCAATTTTATTGACAAAATATAAATGAAAACCTCCACAATTAAAATTTATGGATAATTTTCTTTGTGGAGGCTCCAACGGAGGTCACAATTCATTGTGTTTCATAGTGTAGCGCATTGGTGCGTTCTACATATATAAATGCACAATCCCTAAGAAAATAATTAAAAGCACCAATAACTTTTAATATCAAATTCATGCATGTATTGATGATGGTTTTGGATCAAATGCGGGGAAAATAATGTTATAATATCAAATGGCCAATTCTTTAGATTCCAACTCATTCCATATCATTGCAAGTTTGTCAACTTATCCCCCACCACTTGAAGTAAGTCTAGTTTTTATTAATAATTCATTCATCTGATTGAATTTATGTCATTTATGCACGTGCATTCCAATAATTGTTCATTGAAATTTGTAGGACAATAATTCAGGATCGAGTTCAGATGCACAAGATATTCCACCAGTGCAAAAATGTCACAAGTTCTTATCAGGAAAAATATACTACATGCAAATGTTTGATGAAAATGGACAGTTTCTTTATCCTGCCAATTGTAACATGCCATCTTCTAGTAACCGACAACTTGTGTCAATGATATTACATCGTGAATTGGATCTCTTTTATGAAACACGAATAGTATGTGGTTGTTCAAAATGTAAAGGGTTGAAGAAGAACCCTCGATGTGTCACATTGTCCCATTATATTAATGATCAACTAGTCAAATTTGACGGTCTAATACCTTCCACTGCAGTCAAGAATCCAATAGGTGATATAGAAAAAACATGTAGGAACACTTCCATATGGTCCTTTTTTGAAAATTTGGAAGCCAAATCAACTACATTTTATCCTAAATTGGCCAACTTATCTCCTTCTACTGAGTCAACACAAAGTTATTATAGTGAGCCAGAGTATGATATCAATAATATACAAAACATCTCTACTAGGAGATCCAAAAGTTGTATGAGCTAAGAGAAAAAATGTCCAAGTACATACCAAATTTTGTTCAATTGTTGGAAGGTTGTGATGACTTCCCTCTTCCTATCCATCTTCAAAAAAAATACCAATACAACCGAGCTTTGTATGGCACTTGACCATCTTCCATGCACGTGCCCAATGTTGGAACCAAATTCTCATTTTGTGGTAATATTTATATGATTGCCAAGTCTAAAATATATGTTGCAAATCTTGGGTTATTTATCCTTTCACATGTATCCATTCCTCGCAAACAATCAATATCACTTATGTCATTTTGTGGTCCTCTTTATAGCTGGTTTGATTAATTGAATATTATGAAATACTAACATAGCATTTTCATGTATAGTATGTGCATGCATGGTTATGCTTCTGGAAAATTTAACAAAAAAAAAGTGTTATATATCAACGGTCATCCATGAACTCATGGGAACATTAAAAGGTTCATAAATAGTTGCGGGTCCTCATTATTTAGTGCAAATTGTTCCTTTGAGAAACACTCCAATGACAAAGAGTTCTTTAGGAAAAGGAAGAAATCCATATTTTTTGTTGTGCATGCAATACATAGTTTGTCTCCTCGTGTGAGTTTTTAATAAACTCTAACTTTTGTAGACCACCAACCATTGGTCAAAAACACCTTGCATATTGGTCAAAAACACCTTGCATTGGGTCTACCTTTAAACATCCCCGTGGGGCGCAAGAAAATTTTTATTGAGTAATTGTATTTTTGGATTTTCAATGGAACTAATGTAAATGTATTGCTTAATTCGACATTTGTTTTATAAAGTGTTTGGTTGCATGTTACAATCATTACATCAAAAACGAGAACTAAGTGTTTTATAACATCTACACATGGACTTTTGTTTATTTCATTTATTGAGTTTTCTTAATATTTTTTATATTTTTAAATATTAATATAAAATCAATTTAATTTAATATTCTTTTAACCTTAAGATAATAATCAATTTATTCACTACCAAATCAAATAATTACATTTCTTTATGAGGAGATTCATAAAGTTGGTGGTGGAGCAAAAAATCATAAAGTCATTTAAAGAAATTTGTGTATATTAAAATTCATTATTGTTAATGATTTCATTTTCATATTTAATAATTATATATTTTTTAAATTCATATTTAAAACTAATTATTATTAATGATTTCATTTTAATATTGTAATGTACCTAACCACCAAGTTGATTCTCATCACTGCAAAAATGACTTATCCTGCTAAATACAAAATTAAAAATGCCCTATACATATAAAAGAAAACCAAGGGGCAACATGCCCATACAAATTACAACAAACAACATGTTGATTTACCCATGCTTCTAATGACATATATAAAAACGTGAATGCATCCAATAAACACACAACAAACACACAACATTCAAATATTCATTTACATAGAAGAATAATCATAATAAAACAACATAACACTTATCTGTTTATAAAATGTAACAAACTAGATGCATACGAAGGATGAACATTCCAACCATAATAATTTCCATTCATTTTTTCTCAACAACAGAACACTCCCGAGCTGAGGCTATGAGTCAACAAGGATATCTAGCCCTCTAGTTGTCCACCCTCCACACTCGGCAACCCAAAACCCAAGTTCTACTCCTACAACAATTCCAATTCACCAACTCTCTCTTCCACACAACCTGCACAACCCAAGGAATGTACCCTCTTCACTGCTCACAGTCCCTCTGGTTGTACCATCTGTTTATCATGGATTTCAGTGCACTTGGTTGGACATGAATCTTTCAGCTAGGGACTTTGGGAACTCTCAACTGCTCTATGAGTGCTCACAATATCCTTCACGAGGCTCTTGAGCCATTTCCTCAACAAGAAAACACACTACAGTACTACAACCAGTTTTACAGGCTCACATGTTATATTTCCATCATAAAACATGACCAAAAAATGTATACCTTTGAGAACAACATGGTCAGTTCTCTTCCCAACACTCCTCTCTTCTCAAGATACTCAAAATCTACATGTAAAAACTCTCCACTTTCTGCATACGAATTTCCTTTGCTTTCCCTTGCTTGCTTGACTCACACTCTTACCAAGGATGATTATACTTTAGCCCCATTCTCCCAATAACTATGGAATGTGAATCCTCACACCCACCCTCTTACATGAGTTTAATGATTGGCTTTGGGAACACTCAACAACAAAATAAAAGGTTATACAAAATGATAATAATTTTAGGAATGTGGGTTGAATTAATACTCATGAATAAAATCCCCCTTGGACTCATATCTCTTGTGGAAAAATAGCCCCCCCTTGTTTTCATCCCTCTCTTATCACAACCAAGGATTATCATTTTATTAATCATTTCAATGTTTATAATATACAATTCGACCCCCGACCATATCAATCAATATGTCCTCTTTTCCACGATCATATTGGATCACCAACCTAATTCACATTTACAATTACATTATAATTATGGAGATTAAAACTAGGGATGTTACATTCCCCTCCCCCTTATTCTTTCACTGTTCTTAGTACAAAACACCAATCGGTGTGAAGACAATTACAATTCTAGGCTCTTTGACCTTTAATCGACATATAGGCTCTTCGACCTAATATGAAACATGCATTCCAATCTAAATATAAATACATAGCCACTCTGGCCCTTAAAACCATAAATACATAGGTGCTCTCGCCCCAAAACATAGATACATAGGCACTACGGCCCCAAAACATAGATAAATATGCACTCTGGACCAAAACAATAGATACATAATCCATTGGTGTTCTCCTATAATTATCCTGATTTCCACCATCTCTCTTTTCTCGACCTTCCCAACCCAAGGAATGTACCCCCTTCACTTCTCTTAGTCCATCGGGCTATACCATTCTTTTATCGGGGTTGACCCAAGGAATGTTCCCCCTTCACCATCCTCAATCGATTGGGTTGCACCATTCATTTATCGAGGTCTCTCTGGCATGGGTAACTAGGAATCTCACTACTAGGATCTCAAGGGATTCATTACTAGGAAAATTACCAATATAAATAATCAGTAGCAACCTTGTTGTTGTAGTGAAACTCACACAAGAGTTCACACTTTAGGTTAGACAACTTGGTCCATCGACAATGCAACTCCTACACAAGTGTTCACTCTTCAGGCCTGGCAACCTGGTTCTTCTTCAAGCCTGACAACTTGCTTCTCTTCTCTTCTAGAGTTTTTCTTCCTTGCTTTACTCTCCCTTTAGGCTCAGGCATCCCTTTCACTTTTATACAATTCCTCAGGTAATCGATATTTTGCAAGGTGTTCTTGTGTAGACAAATGCTAACTCACTACTAGACTTCCACTACCAATCTATGAACTATTGCAATCATGCCATTTGCATCATATGCATGCAACCAATATGAGACATCATCATACAATTTTTCAATTATAAATTTTCCAATATGTTTTATACAGGAAAGTAGAATTTTCTAAGCATGAGTTTTATGTTCATTATGTTTCTCTCACACAACCACATGCATCGGTATTCTTTATGGGCTTACATAACTGCCAAATCCAAGACCATTATCCCTACAATTTTCTCAATTTCCATGCAATCAAACAAATTGTTAGAATATCATAACAATTTTCAATTATTAATTTCTCAAATTTGTTTTATACAGGAAAATAAAATTTCCCATGCATGATTTTTTTGTTCATTATGTTTGGCTCGTGCAATAGTAGAAATCGGTCTTCTTTATGGGCTTACATCCCTGCCATATCCAAGACCATTCTCCTTGTAATTTTCTCAATTTTCTCTCAGTCAAACAGATTGTTAGTACTCATGCACATTTTCAACAATTCGTAAAATGATATCAAAATTGTATTTTACCAGCAATTCAATCATCTTCAATCCTTGCTTGTTTAAAAAATGGAATTCAACTATTAATCATATGATCTGGAATGAAACTATCATTCATTGTACATGAATTATCAACACTTTTCATAATGCATTCAAATTTTAGCAACAAAATATTCTAATGTGCCAATACCCATAACCACATCTACACAATGCATCATTGCATTGACTTTGGAATACCATATGTTCATGTCGTGTATTATACCATGTGAGTTGGAAGGTCTAGACAACACCTCAACACATTATCCAAACTCTTCCGCAATTACTCCATCGATTATTTGGATACCTTCCTCTTTGACCCATACACAACACTAGGAATGTAGTTCCTTGAGTGATATCTCGTGTCGGCAAAGAGGTTGCAGTCCAAACATCGATTATGTAGGGGAAAACCATTAAGCACTTGGATGGTGCTATAGACTTACCATTACCAACCTCAACATGGCCATCTCTAATGGAATTCATTGCTACAACAAGAGTATGTCTCCTAACTTGACTTGGTTATGATCTCACAACCACATAAAATAATATGCAATTAAATTTCATATAATTGCATTCAAGCATCAACATCATGTGTATATTCAAGTCCCTCTGCCTTTACATCCATTTCAAATATTGAAAATTTGACTGAGGCTTCAACATTTATGCATCATATGCAATTGAATGCATACCTGCATGGTTTTTATCAATTTACTTAATGTTACTTGACTAGTGGATATTGTTGTGGCAACTTGCAGGCTCTCTTTATTGACCTCTTTATCAACATATTACCATACTCATTTTTCTTCATATAGATGGTTTCCATATTCAAAAACATCATCAACATCATTCTCATCCATGCCATAACATTTTTCCTGGATACCCAATCCACCATTAGTCTTATTTGATTATCATGAAACAATTATTCATGCATAATAGCAGACTATTCTCAGTCTACAAGCATGCCACAAGCATGTTCAAGAATGTCCACATGCACAAATGCACATCAATATGAATCATGCCTAATTCATGTACATGCATTCTATTTTTCTTATATGCATCTGTGCATCACTTCCTTTATTATTATAATGCATATTTATTTTAGCTTTATTTGTTTATTTATTTTTGTCACTGCAAATGGTTGTCCTTGAATTCCTATATATTTTGGTAGGTGCGTGCACTTTCATTCTACTCATCTGTGCACCATTGTTTTTTCTTTCTAAGAATCTTCCAGCCAAGTCCAACTTGACTATTAAGCATTTTTGGCCAGTATACCTTATTGGCAACTGCCCCCACTTAGAAAAACATGCCCCAACTTTACCTTGTTGGAATTCTTCGTGCACATTGAAATGATGAATTTTTTTTATCATTCCACCTTCTAACACTGCAATATTTACTAAGATTCTTAACCCTTTAGCAATATAACATTTTTCTTGTGAATCCCTGTTCATCTGCTCAAGACTAAATTGCTTCCAATGGAATGTTATATTTTTCCATTGATTCTTAGAAGTGAAATTGAACCTTCATTATTCCATCCTTCCTTTCACCTATACCAAGCTTCCATTGTGCACTTTGATAACATAAGTGGATTTCTTTCTTTGTGTACTTTTAGATTCAAGTAGATAAGCCATATATTAATCATTCCTTATTCTTGTATTCCTATGCTTGCACATAGATATGACTCATCCAATCCATGAGTCACACCTCACCTCATGGGACCCTTTCTTTTCTTTTGCAACAAACTTTGCCACCTTCACCACATCTCCACCTTCAAGGCTTTGGAGTCCTCCTTAACTCCCTGTGCATGCAAATGAATCATAATGACATTATTCACCGACTAGCTTCATGTTCATGTGAGAATCTCTATTGATTATCCTTTGTAATCCATTCACACTCTGTAGCATCTGAATACTAATCTTTCTCTCCTCTTCCTTAGTCCTTGTCAACCTTTCAATACCTTCTCTGCAACCCTGCACTTCCATTTGCAACTCTTTGTTGCCTCATCCAACTACACAATACTTGACTTGCTTCCTTGTCCAATGGACCTTGGGATTACTCTAGAATAGACCCACACAATATTTATTTATGGAATCTTATCCTCTTTCTAGCAGTCCATTCACACAACAATATCTTCTTGAGTGCTTCTCTGCTTATTAGTAATGCCCTATTATTAAGCTCAACTTCTTTATTACCAAGGGGTTGCACTTCCAAGGGTGACTCTACACCACTGCATAGGCACTATCATAGACATCAATACTCTTCTTTGAACCAATACTCACCTTTGGCATGTACTTCTAACATTTGGAAATGTTTTCCCAAAATTGACTTGTTTTGGAAAACTTTCACATTGAGCAATTGTATGGATCATAGAGTCCAATTGCCCTTTTTCTTGTAGACTTGCAACACAACTGAATTCCTCTTAGGAGAACCAAATCCTTCTATTATTTTTTCCCTTAGATTAACTTTCCAATGGCTATACTCAGACCTCATTCTGATTTATGAGCACCAAGTTATGGCTTCCTGAAATTTCCATTTCTACTCAATTGTGCCCTTCAAGTTCACCAATCACCTTCCTTCTGATTCATTGAGAAATCTTCTTTTCAAACCCAAAATATGAGTGGATATTTGGATTCTCCTATCCAACAAATTCCCAATGACTAATTTCTTTCTCAATTCTAAGCATTGACCAGAAATTTATAGCTAATTGAATATTGCTAATTCACCGCTTTTGTGCACCTTTTTCCAAGTGCAAAATAATCTCAAACACCAACTTTGTCCACCTATAGAGGTAAATATGTTGGGAACCAAGGAAAATTTTGTATGAGACGCAGATAAAACTGATGACAAGGAATTCATAACAACTCTCATATTGTCAATTTGATTCTCAAGTAAAAAACTGTAGCAATCTAGAAATGACAACTTTGTCGTTTTCCACCCCATTTTCCAGAGAAAGTTTAGCCAAACTGGCTATCTCCCAAACTGTGCACTTCTAGAAAATTTTTAATAGAACAACGTTGTCTGAATTGATTAGTATATAAAATGTCGAGTAAATAAAATTTTCCATATTTTTCATCTAGGGACCCTTTTGCTCCTTTGAAAATCCCAAAAATCCCCAAAAAGTGGCCCAAAATAGTGGATTTTGGCCTATTTTGGCATCCCCACTCCAAATGCCTTGCAATTTGACCAATTCCTTCTGAAAATATCTTCATGTTTGATTTATGACACTCTATACAAGTTCTAGTAGTAATTGTGCTCCTACCACTAAGCTTGACCCTGATATTCAAAAACATGTAATTTGCATTTTCTGGAAAATCATAACATAATTGGCCAGTGGTCCACGTCGGCATCTTTGTATCCCCTAACATTGTGAACGAAACCCAAAAAAATATTATCCTTTTCTAAGTTATTATGCTCATTCTATGGCATCCTTCTTCTTTTCTTCCTTTTTGAAGCCTGCATGCACATCAATCATGTATTATGCACCAATATTCAACACGCACCAGATCCACAATGTGCAGTGCCAATATTTAATGCACACCCTTCACACCAATATTCAATGTGCATAACTTCTATACTGCACACCAATATTCAATGTACACAACTTTTATACCATGCACCAATATCTAGTGTGCACAAATTTTTATACTGCACATCAATATTCAGTGCGCTACAATGCACCAATATCCAGTGCACATAGATTTTTATACCACACACCAATATTCAATTCGCACAAATTTTATACTATGCACCAATATTTACTGTGCACAACTTTTTATACTACACACCAATATCCAATGCGCACAACTTTTTATAACATACACCAATATCTAGTGCATGCAACTTCTTATATCGCGCACCGAAATCGCACAAATTTTTTTATACTACACCCCAATATTTAGTGCACACAACTTTTACACCTCACACCAATATTCAATGCGCACAACATTCATACCGCATGCCAATTTTACGAGTGCACCATCAATTCTACACTGCACAACACTAATATTACGCACACACCATCAATTCCACACTGTGCAACGCCAATATTCAATGTGTACACAATGGCACTAGTATTACACGCACACCACCATATCCTGCATCGTGCAACACCAATATTCAATGCGGACACATTGCACACCAATATTATGCACACCACCCATTTTGCATCGCGCAACACCAATATTCAATTTGCACACACTACACACCAATATTATGTGCGCACCACACATTCTTCACTGTGCAACACCAATATTCAATGCGCTCACACCGTGCACCAATATGAGGCATACCATGCATTCTACATCATGCAACGACAATATTTAATGCGCACATAAGTCCTTTCTTTTCTTAGCTATTTTTTTTTACCATATTTACAGCTCATGAACAACGTGAAAGTGCCCAACTTGCCTGTCTAAGCCCAATTCAATTACTTGGAAGTCATAATGACCCCTCCATAACAACCATTTTGAGTGCAATTCCAACTTTAATTTGCTTAGAAATTTGGGAATTTCACTGATATTTTACCGTTTTTCCCAAATTCAGCGCAACTCAAACATTGAGATGATAAATTTACCAGCTTCATGTCGATCTCAGGCCCATACAAGTTCGATGTTGAACACAAAATATCTGATACCATTTTGTAATGTACCTAGACACCAAGATGAGTCTAGTCACTGCAAAAATGACTTAGCTTGATAAATATGAAATTAAAAATGCCCCATACACATAAAAGAAAACCAAGGGGAAACAAGCCCATAAAAATTACAACAAACAACATATTGATTTATCCATGATTTTAACAACACATATATAAACATGAATGCATCCAGTAAGAACACAACAAACACACAACATTCAAATATTCATTTAGACAATGAAATAATCATAATAAAACAACATAACAATTATTTGTTTATAAAATGTAACCAACTGGCATCATAAAAAAGTTGAACCTCCCAACCATAGGCACTACTATTCATTTTCTCTCAATAGTAGGCCACCCCCGAGTTGAGGCTATGAGTCCATAAGGAGATATGGCCCTTTAGTTGTCCACACTCCACACTCAACAACCCAAAACCCAGGTTATACTCTTACAATAATTCCAATCCACCGGCTCTCTCTTCCCCACAACCTGCACAACCCAAGGAATGTACCCCCTTCACTGCTCAAAGTCCCTCGGGTTGTACCATTTGTTTATCAGAGATTCCAATGCACTAAGTTATCCAAGAATCTCTTAGCTGAGGAATTCATGAACTATCAACTTCTCTAAGAGTGCTCACAATGGCTTTCACAAGGATCTTGATCCATTTCCTCAATAGGAAAACACACTATAGACTTACAACTTCTTTTACAAGCACACATACCACATTTCTAACATAAAACATAGTCAAACAATGATCTCCTTCGAGCACAACATGGTTGGTTCTCTTCCTAGCACTCCACTCTTCTACATGTAAAAACTCTCCACTTTCTGCATATGAATTGCCTTCTCTTTCCCTTGTTTTTTTGACTCACAATCTTCCCAAGGATGATTATCTTTCATCCCCATGCTCCCAATAACTATGGGATGTGACTCTTCATACCCACCCTCTCACATGAGTTTAATGATTGGATTTGGGAACACTCAACAACAAAATAGAAGGTTATACACAATTATAATAAGTTTATGAATGTGGGTTGGATTAATACCCATGTTTAAAATCCCCCTTGGACCCCTCTCTCTTGTGGAATCATAACACCCCCATCACTTTCATCCCTCTCATATCGCAACCAAGAATTATTATTTTATTAATCATGTTAATGTTCATAATATATCGTTCAACCCCCGGCCATATCAATCAATATGGGCTGTTTACCCCAATCATATCGACTCACTAGCCTAATTCACATTTATACAATTACATTATAATTATGGGGATTAAAATTAAGGATGTTACACATATTTAATAATAATAATAATAATAATAATAATAATAATAATAATAATAATAATAATAATAATAATAATATATATTTTTTAAATATAACAATTATAAATTTAATTATGAACCATTATTATAATGTTATGAATAAAGCTGGTAGATTTATCAACATGTTTCATTATTCCAAAAATGCAGAGGAAGAAAGGGGAGGCGAACCCAAACTGGGACTGCATTAGGAATATCATTTTCAGGGTTAAAATATGGGGTCCATATAGTTAGATACATACCTCTAGAGCCCATAAAATATGGTCCGCTTCTGAAGATGAGGTCTTTGTCTTCTTTATTTTCAAAGAGGAAATCAAGGAAGCCTCTTCCGCATAGAAAATGCGAGAGATTTCCTTTCAGGTGGGGTTTCCAGTTTTTTTCGATCCATATCGCCATAGCCCGTGGGGAGGGCCAGATTCCCGTGAATTGTCCGATGAGTGCCTGTTCTGCAAATTTGAGAGCAAGGGTTCTAGAGTTTCCTTGGATTTGAACCGAGGGGATTTGATCCAGATTTTTCACAAACTTTGGGGGAGTTTGTTTGTTTGTCTTGGGAAGGGAGGTGATGAGGGAGGCGAAATCTACAACATCCTTGTTAGATACGGAGGGGGAGGGGGTGGGGGAAGGCTGGGATAATTGGGGGCCTGAATCTCGCCCTAGGAATCTCGCCCTAGGATTGAACTTTGACTAGATTGAAAGGTGAGTGCAATTGAAAATACTAACAACCCAAAACTAAAAGGGATCAATACACCGACTGTCGATGAGAGGTGATTTCGCTGTGGTGTGTAGGAATAGGACTAACACCTTCTTCACTGTGATTTCGTTGTGATAGACTATTTGCATGCCTTAACGATATGGGAGGGTTTCTGGACTCAAATTTGACTCACACGCCCACTTTCTACCATAATCAATTCATCATGTAAACCATAAACCCTAATTTAGTGGAGTCATCGATTTGTTCCAGTGAATGGATGCGTTGTTTTTGACATGAAATGGGACAACACATGTGCCTTCTTAATTTTCTTCCTTCACTTGATGTGGGCCTGGTCATTCCTAGCCTTGAATTGAAAGTTGCCCATAACATCAATTTGCCTCTATAATCAATTTCTCAAAATGCATCCATGTACTTAGGAAATTGGCATATGTATTCCATGTAGGAAAATTCATATTATCTCCCCACTAATATATGAAGGGAGGAATGGAACTATAAAAATTTCAAGTTTGTTGAAAACTCTAAGAATTAGCATCATGTAATCTACTCCTAGCCTCGACTGCAACACTTTTTTATAATACAAATTCTATTTCGGTTATAATAAAAAAATTTATAATTAAGATAAATGTATTCACAATATATAGTGCATGCAGGTCCATAGGCCCCAGTGTGTGAAACTATGTTTTGAAGAGGAAATTAAGTGGATAATCATAGGTTTATCCCTACAAGTGGATTCCATTACCCCTAATAGAAGGTCATTTAGAAAGCCCCTTTTAGCACTTATGGATTACTTGTGCTTTCCTAGCATGTCTTAAGGGCATGCCTTTGTTTTTTGTTCTTAACTAATTATAATAATGAATAAATTGACAAGAAACCCCCTATGAGATATTCAAGTGATTCATGTGAAATTTATAAAACTTACACATACCTACCCAAGGTGTGCCCCATCCTCTAGAAATATTCAACATTATTGATAACATTCTTTTGTCACTTATTTTGGTCTAACACTTATGGTATTTGAATAATTTACTTTCTAGTTGAATTCCAAAAGCCACAGATATAACGACAAAGTTTCGTTGAGCTAAAGGAAATGAAGTGAATTATGGGAGAACCTATTGAAGAGTACGACTAGAGATTCCAATATCGATTTCACATATCAAGGTAAAAAATATATGATACCTAGCTGCATAATGACAAAGATCCTCCTCTTGCAGGAAATATAATACTTTCAAAGGAATGTTTTGGTGCAAGCCATCATAATCAATTCAATGGCTAGGTACCTTGGAAACATAGGTTCTTAGGTCACACCTAATGCTACTTTCAATCCAACTCTAGGGAAAACACAACACAAACGACCATTTTTCTAATGAATCCTATAACCATTGGGAAATGGGTTACACCTAACCCTACATTAATGAGTTCCTTCCCTAAGAGATATTTAAGTGATTCATGTGAAATTTATAAAACATACGCACACCTACCCAAGGTGTACTGCCCCATCCTCTAGAAATATTCAAAATTATTGATAACATTCTTTTGTCACTTATGTTGGTACAACATGACTTATGGTATTCTGAACTATTTTCTAGGATTATGGGTAGTTTTCAAGGCCCTATGTTTGAGGAGTGAACCTATTCCCAATAGAGGGTGGATTTTTGAAGACCTTTCTAAATAGATACCAAGAAGAAGGGAATTCAAGATTATATGTTGTAACTAAAACTATTATATCCAGAGATATGGAAATAAGTTAATGTAGAGTAGGGTGCACATGTAGTTAACATATTTAGGGCATAATATTCCCCTTTTTTCACATTAATTATTAYAGTTGCAAGATGTAGATACAATTTATATATTTTATAAYGATATAATGATATAGTTGATATAATGATATAGTTTATATATTTATATAATATACAATTTATATAATGTATAATATATAAATTATATATTATATAACTTATATAATATACAAAATATATACAATATATACAAACAAAATTAGGATTTGTAATCCCTCACCCGCGCGACATAACCTCCCCATTGCTCAAATTCCTAATTCGTGGACCATTGCTCGAATTACCTCCCTGAGAGTGCATGCAACCATTGCGAGTTGGAGTGAGAGATAGAGGAAAATAACCCCACACAAAGTGACCTCTGAGAGTTCTCTTTCTGGATCAACAGAGGAGAATAACCTCACCTCCCCGTGACTGAGAGTGCCCTTGTTGGAGCGACAGAGGAGGAGTGAGCTTGACAACCAGAAACATCACTAGCTCTTGCTGAAGCGACATAGGAGGAGCGACTGAGAGTGCCATTGATGGAGTGATAGAGTAGGCCCTTGACTGAGAGTTCCCTTGATAGAGTGATAAAGGAAACCCCACCTTGACCAGGAATTATGCTAAAATCAATAAGTTTTTAAAATCCTTTAAAACCCTAAATGTGGAATTGAATCTCCTCCAAGGTTCTTTTAATCTTGTTGTTCAAATATGAGAAAGAGAATATCTTCTGGAAGCCTTAAACATTTAATCCATTAGTCATATTTACCATTGGAATCTCTTCTGGAATCCCTAATCATCGCGCCATATTTACCATGCTTACACAGGGTGAACGATTCTTTATAAAGGTTACTTATTAAACATGAAATACACACACTGCAACTTACATATTGCAATTTTGGCATACATAAAAATTGCCTCGATTTGATGTGTTGTTTGTTCTATTTGTTTTGTCTTTACATAAAAATATAATAATAACCTCTCTCACAGATTGCATGACCATACATGTCATCAGGGTCTTGGTTTAGAAGAGGCTAGTTGCATGGTAGAACACTGACCTGCTATGCTAAAGGATTTTATCAACATGTCATCTTAACCATGCTCTTCTTAGGTGCATTTTTCTTTGCAACATCCATCTAATTGCGATGGGATGTTCACATTACAACTTACATATCCCAATTACAACATATTGTTTTAGTAATAATCCCTCAATAGAATTCAATACCCTTAATGTCATTAAAAGTTTCATGTAAGCAAGTTTCAATGAGAAAAAAATATTACTATGTTTGACATGCCATTTTCTTCATTGCCTTTGTCTCCATAGAAAAATAATAACAAATAACCTTCCTTATGTGTCTGAGGCACCCATTTAGGGAGATGTTGGTTGCATGGTATTAAACTAAATTTCCATGCCAAAGTATTCAATAAGCAACTCATTTTATCCATGGTCACATTGGGTGCATGGTTCCTTGGAGAGACCACTTAGTTAACATGAAACAGATGCTATAGTTTATGGACCCTGACTCTAGGGAATCATTTGGTTGGTAGGATCTTGTTAGCTTTCAAGACTCTTATCTCTACAAGGATCATACAAAAGTTCTTCAATAAGGGGGGGAATATTTTTTCCCTTGTTTGGAATGCGATATACTATGTTGGATATCTCCATGGAAAATGACCACAACCTTTCTCACATATTGTTAAGCCCTAATATTGGATCATTACCCCT
>ML780682.1:42149-60935 GCA_009831015.1 Picea engelmannii
GAAAGTGTCTCACTGTGATATGCCACTGGATGCCCATGTTGAGTAAGGATTGCCCCAATAGCATAGTCAGAGGCATCTGTCTCGATCTCAAATGGTTGTTGCAAGTCTGGTAATGTGAGCACTGGTGCAGAGCAGAGGTGATGTTTCAACTCCCCGAACGCCTTCTGTTGAGATTCATACCAAAAGAATTTTTCTTTAGCTCCTCCCTTGGTCACTTGACTCAAGGGCCAAGTGATATGAGAGAATCCCAACACAAACCTGTGGTAGAAATTGGCAAGACCTAAAAAACTGCGGAGCTCTGTTAGGGTGGCTGGGGATGGCCAATCCCGAATGAATTGGATCTTTTCTGGATCCACATGCACCCCCTGCTCATCAATAATGTATCCCAGATACTAAACCTGGGTTATGCCAAAAGTGCATTTCTCCAAATTGGCACACAAGTTGTGTTGCCGCAGTGTTTGGAAGACCTGTCGGATATGGTGGAGGTGCTCTTCCCAAGTCTGGCTGAAGATCAGAATGTCATCCAAGTACACCACTACAAATGAGTTGGTGAATGGTCGCAGGATGTCGTCCATTAGCCTCATCAAGGTTGCAGGGGCATTCGTCAACCCGAAAGGCATGACCAACCATTCGAAAAGGCCCTCCTTGGATTTGAATGCAATCTTCCACACATCAGAGGGTTTGATTGGTACCTGGTGATACCCAGAATTCAAGTCGATCTTGCTGAAATATTTTGCCCCCTTGAGTTGGTCTAGAAGATCATCAATCTATGGGATCGGGTACCTATTCCGAACAGTGATCTTGTTCAGTGCCCGATAGTCAATGCAGAGTCTCCAAGTCCCATCCTTCTTCTGCACCAATACGATCGGGCTCCCACAGGGTGATGAACTCGATCGGATGTGACCTTTCTGCAACAACTCCTGAATCTTCCTCTTGATTTCGTCATTCTCCAAGATAGAGCACCGGTAGATGGGTCCATTGGGCAGTGATGCACCTGGGGTCAGATCGATGGGGTTCTTGACCTGGAAGTGTAGAGGCACCCCTGCAGGGGAGGTGAAGATGTCCTCGTACTCCTCCATGACCTTATCCATCTGTTGTCTTCATGCAGTGGGGCATTGTCTGGAGGTCATGGCCACAGTATTCCACTTTCCCTGAGGGCAGATCATCAGGAAAACAAATTTCCTAGTTTTGGAAATGAGCTTACTGCATTATTTTGCAGTAACCAAAGAGATGGTGGTAGGCGGTGCTATCTCCGGTATCCTGTACAACTTATTGCCCAAAGTGATAATAACAACACGAGGCCTGGACTCATACACAACATGTCGCTTCCACAAGTACGATTGGCCTAACAATACATCAGAAACATCAAGAGGATCAATGTCACATAATACCTCATCCGTGAAGGGCTTGATGTTGTAGGGAAGGCGACATTGTCCACTGACGCGGAGGTCCCGTCCTTGGTGAAACCATCCGATTGTGTATGGTTGTGGGTGTTCTGTGGTCGGCAAGCCCAACTGCTTCACAACCTCTACCGAGATGAGGTTCTTCTGGCTCCCGTTGTCGATAATGAACTGCAATGGGGAACCCTTTACCCACATCTTGGAATGGAAGAGACGCTCTGCCTCCTATGGATCTTCTGGTTCCTCCTTCTGGATCTTCGTGGTGGAAACGGTGGCATTGGGATCCACATCGATAATCCACTTCCCCCTGTCATTCCCCTTGTCAGGTTTTGATTCAGAGTCGTAGCATGCATCTGATTCAGAAGCCTTCAACTCGGCTACCAGTGACTGCTTGGCCCGACACTCACTTGTGTTGTGAGTGGCGCTCTTATGGAACTCACACCACTTCCCCGTGTCCTTTTTTGGCTTCGTGGTGTTGTTCTTTGCTTGTGGCTTTGGCTGGTTGTCCTGGATCATAGGGCCCTAGAAGCTTCATTTACATCCAAATCTGTGAGATCCATATCTTTTATGTAAAGCCTCCTAAAAGTACCAATATCACGCTCAAGGACAAAGTTAATTTCTAAAAGTTTTTTTTTAGTTGTTTAAAGAATATTCCATGTCCCATAAGACTAATTACACTCATTTATGGATTAAGGACCTTATTTTCATCCCCTAATCATGGTCATGGCCCGAAGACCCATCTCGACTACACAAAAAATCCTAATGGAAACCCTTTCTCATTCATATGAAAAATATCCCCTTTAAAGGGATGATGTTGTAGTTAAAGGCCTTGATCATACTTTATGGATTAAGGACCCTATTTTCATGACCCAATCATGGTCAAGGCCCCGACATAAATCCCTACTACAAAAAAATTCCTAATGGAAACTTCATCTAACCCATATGCAAAAGATCCCCTTAAATGCCTCATGTTGTAGTTCACGGCTTTAATCATGGCCTATTAACCCAATAATATTTTTTCAAGGCATAATTCCTTGGATTTATCCCCCAACCATGGTTAAATCCTTCATAGCCATCTTTGATACACAAAATATTATAACAATACCCATATATCACTCAAAGGTTCATGATTCCCTATAGACAACATGTTATGTTGCATATCTTCATGATTCATAGTATTCCTTGGATTATTTTGCATATCTTCATTTACTTTCTTCCCTTCCCTTATTCCAGGCAAAACCCCTTTGCAACGCACTGTAAATCAAGTGCCAACTCTCTTGTCTGCTAAACCTCAGAGCACCAGTTCTGATACCATGTAGAAATTTTAGCTCAGATATATAGTAAGTCATAAACATATTTCAACCTCCTATAAAGATTCAAAAATAAATCAGAAATACTATATGACAGATATATGCAACTAAAATAGCAGTGGAAATAATAATGAACAACAAATAAATCACTTCATATAATGCTAGTAATTTATGGGCAATGCCCCTGGAAAAAACCCAACTTGGGAAAACCTGTTCAAGGAGAGTTTTCTTATTGAGCTCAAAGAAATTTCATATTAGAGTTTACAAAAACAAGTAATCAACAACAAAAATTCTTGAAAAAAGTGCCAACAAACCTCCTCGATTTGTGTGATAAAAACCGCACAAAACAATCCCCATTTTCTGTAATGTATAGTCCTTTTAACAACAAATAAAATCTTGATATATGTGCACATTAGAAATATTGTTCCACACTAATTTCATACATCCAAACACTTATAAAATTGTTTCATCCTCTTGTCTATATTTTTGTGTCTCTATGTTGTTGTATGGCCTCTAAACAATGATGTACGACCTCCCTTTTCACTGCTGTCAACTCAACATTTAATGCTATAATTTCTAGAAAAACATGCCCTATTCTCCTCTTGAAAATCATGCCCTCCTTCAATTGTACGAACCCTCTCCTTCCTTGGAAATCGTGCCCCTCCTCTAGCTGTATGAACCTCCCTCTTTCCCTTGTAGAATGCACCCTCCTCTTGCTATTACTCTCACTTCTCCATGAGCTCAATATCTTTCTTGAGAAAAGTGACTCTTCACCTTCCTGCTCAAGCTCTCCTCAAAGTGTGTGCCCTCTCTCCCTCAAGTGTTTCCTTTATGCAATTTCCAATGTGTAACTCCTTTAACACTTGGTCTCCCAATGAGATTGATGGTCAAGATATAATATTTCCCTCATGAGATCAACGGTCACGACTTAATCATTCGTTGAGGTCACTAAAGTGATCGACAACCTCATAAAGTCACTTTTACACATTAAAAAATAAAAGCTCAACTTAACTTTATAAAATTGCTTTATAAAGTCACTAGAGAGAAATGTGCTTGGTCACTTCTGCATGGTTGGCGCCACCTATGTGAAAGTACCTCAAAGCTACCAAATCTAACATAAAGTGCATATAACGAAGCATTCTATGTTTTATTACCTAAATTGTTGTCAAGTGACTATATAATAGAAGTGAATAAGTGGAGGGCTATTTCATGGCACTTGTTTGTTTATGTGCTCATACCCGTGTATACATATATACTTACCTATGTGCATAAACATTGCACAACCTTTAAGAAGACTAATCTTTATTTATTGGGCATAAACTTAGTCTTGGCCTTGAAATATTTTGAAGGAAAAAGTGAAATGTTATTTCAGTAGTGCTTCATTGGCCGTGTTGAAAACCATGACATGGTCTTACCAAGGTTGAACTCAAATTGCCTAGCCTTGCCCAAAAATGTAATAACAATCATATTTCACTGTTCTTGTAAGGAGACTAGGAGGATGTCATCATCTACGAGCAATATGGTACATATCATGTCTCCATAAAAACCTCTGCAAAATAAAGTCATGGATATCATGTGAGAAGCACATTTAGGTATGATAACTATGCCATATAGTATCATACTCTTGATAACGAATCCTAATTATTGAAGTTGTTCTAGTAAATTCAAGAAACATTGTTAGGAACTTTTGAAAGTTCAAAAAACTAAACGGGGTTGGTGTGATATTCTTTGCATGCCACAATTGTATGGCCAATGTGAGGATGTGTTTAAGAGCAAGGTAATCTAGATTCTTTCTCGTCCCTTGGATTTGAAGCTACTCACTGTAGGTCAGTGGAAAAAACTTGTAGAGACTATAAAATCGCATGAAACTTGTTGGAACTCATGGAAACTTGCTAGAACTTGCATAGAGCTCGTGATTTTGACCCCTAATAGGTAAACATGGACCCCACATGCAAAGCATTGAGAGAAAAGGATTAGACAGGGTTTTGGAGGGAAAAAAAGACCTTGAAATCCTCTAATGAAACCCTAAAGGCATATAACTCATTTTATCATTTATTCTTGAGTGATTGTGTTTCAATCTATAGTGTGATTGTGAACAAGGAAACTTGTTTTAGTGGGGTTTGCTATAATACCTTCAATCTCATGCTTTGATATCTCCTAAAATACATTCACACTCTCATGCTTCAACATCAAATGAAGGAAACAAAATAAATGATACTCGAGATTGGAGACATTGTCTATTTTGAGTTTATGATTATGTAATGATTTATGCAGTACAATAGTTGAATTGTTGAACTTGTTATTATTTGATGGATTCCAAGCTATTTGAAATTTTGATTTATGGTTCAGTTTTTGAACACATTTCAAGTGCCAAATTTTATATTATCATATTTGATGAGATGAATTGATGGATAAATTGTTGTTTTATAGATTTATGGACGAAAATGTCATATTATTTTTTTTGCATAAAATTTATTGTATTTTGAGAGTTTTTTTTAATTAAATTTGATTTTAATTTTCAATTTAGAGTTTTGTCAAGTCTTGTTGAGCCATCAAGTTTTTCCCAGTCCAAAGTTGGCCGAGTTTTTGTTGAGTCTGAGTCTCACAACCTTGGTTTGAAGCAATGTTGTGAGACATGCCAAAGGTCTGTGAGTTTGTTGGGTCAATACTGAAATGAATAACCAGTGAAAACTTGTTGTGAAACTTTCCTATAAATGAAACTTTCCAAAACCTGTTGAACCCGACTCGAACTTGTTAGACTTGTTGAAACCTAACAAAACTCGCCCATTAAGCAAAGGTGGATCCCACATGGAATTGACTTGGAGAAAAGGCCGAAATTTGTTTTTTGGAGGGAGAAATATGAGCAGGAACACATCAAAGGAAACCCTAAAGGCACATAACCCCCCAAAAAGATGCATTTCACTCATTTGGTCATTTTATCTTCATTGATTTGAGTTTTTAGTTGGACTGTGATCAATGAAACTTTTTTCAGCAGGTTGGGTTATTCTTGTTTGGGGTTCATTTGGAGTCTTGAGAACACTTGTATTTGTGGGTTGGAGACTGAATAAGAGGTGGAGAGCCAAGATATATACATGTTAGATATTCAGTCTCAATTGCATTCCGATTTTGAAGAAAGTATTCTGATTTTCAGCAAAATTGATTTTGGATATTTCATCTTCATTTTTAATTCATGGATCAACCTACAGTGATATACTCTTCTCTTCTTTGTATTGAATCTTGACTAACCATGGCTCCTAAGTCCAAAAGGTGGTTTGATCAAGCATGAGAACATGCCTTCAAACTTGAATTGAATGATGACAAGAAGCTCAAGTGCAAACACTATAACCACAGTATGAAAGGGGGGGCACAAACAACCTGAAACACCACCTAGAATGAATTTGTTGCAAAGATGTCACAGTCCCATGCAAGCTATTTGATTTATGTTTAAGTTTTTTAGGCTAATTTTAAGTGCTAGATTTTTTGTTATCATATTTGATGAGATGAATTGATGGAAAACCTATCGTTTTATAGATTTTAAGGATGGAAATGTCATTAATATTTTTTCTGCAAAAAGTTTTCTTTATTTTGAGTGTTGTTTCTATTTGAAGAGTTTTGAACTGATTTTTTCCGAGTTGCCAAGTTTTGCCATATCCCAAACTCACTGACTTTTCATCAATCCCAAGTCTCACAACCTTGGTTTGATGTGAGTTTAAGTTGGGTGGTTGGTGTGCATTGTACTCAAAGCATGGAAACAATATAATGGGCATGCCATATATTGGTCTTAGGGATAAAGAAATATTAGGAACCTTCTTTTAGAGAAAAATGCACAATGACTTCAAGATGACCAAATAAAGAGGATGGCAACACTTTAACAAGATAATGCTTGTCAAGAAAAATRTTKTTTGAACTAACAAKAAACTTGACAATTATAGAATTGATTTCAGTTTTTGTTGATTACACCATGTAAACCAATTTCCCTTAGTATATATMTAGAAGGAAAATCCATGCGGTAAGTAAGAGTTMTTGTCCAAATACTCAAAATAACATGCTCAATCAATATACATAGTGYACACTAAATGTAGGAACAAATTCCTCCAAATAACCCAAGTACATCCATATATCCAAATCATATGTTCAAATGTTTCCCGATAATGACTATATTGATCTCTATATATACATATTCTCACTCATTGCACATGTGGCCCCTCTATTAGATTGCCCCCTATTTAATATACATTTAACACCATTACATATGCATTCAATCCAATTACATATACATTCAACCCCGTATATACCCCCCATTGGGTCATAACATAAGTACCCCCATTCGAAAAATTATCCTAAAAGCTTTGTGGCTAAATCTTTTGCATGTGATGAAACCAAGTAATTGAGTTACTTATATTTATGCTCTCATACAATATGATTATTCATCCATCCATATTTAGTTCTTTTCAATGTCATTCTTTGATAGTTTCCTTTCCTTTGATTCCTTAAATATTTGATAATATCTTGTCGCATAATTGTTCCTTGATGCCCTATTCCATTAATATCCTTAAATTTACCATCTTCTTCCTTGGTAACATTTATGTGGCACCAAATATCATGGAGTAAAAAAGTAAAATCTCTCTTTAACTCTTCTATCAAAAATAATTTTCATCTTATTTTGATATTCTTGGAATCTCTCATTCACTTGTTCTTTGGTCTGTTGCACCTTAATTATCTGATAAGATCTTCTAATAAGATCATTAAGCTCTTCATTTTCATCCTGTATTAATATTAATATTAAAATGGTAATATTAAATCAAATATATATATATATATATATATATATATATATATATATATATATATATATATATATATATATATATATATATATATATATATATATATATATATTTAAATAAATATTTTTCATCGCACTTGCGACGACAACTTAAATAGCTGCCATAGTTTTTCAATATAAACAACAAAATTTGTCATCGCAAGTGTGACGACAAATAAATAGATGTGACAGTTTTGCAATATAAACAACAAAAGTTGGCGTCGCACTTGAGACGACAACTTAAATAGCTGCAACAGTTTTTCAATATAAAAAACAAAAGTTGTCATCGCACGTGTGACGACAACTTAAATAGTTGTGACAATTTTGGTATGTAAACAACGAAAAGTTGTCGTCGCAAGTGCAACAACAACTTAAATAACTGCGACAATTTTGATATGTAAACAACGAAAAGTTGTCATCTCCATTGTGACAAAAAATTAAATAGCTGCGACAGTTTTGTTATGTAAACAACGAAAGTTGTCGTCGCAAAGGTCGTCGCAATTGAGACAAAATGTTGGTTTCACATTTTTACCTAAATTGTCGTATTGGTGATGATGTTTCTTTTTTGTCACAATTGTGATAAGTTCTCTAGGGGCATCGCTCTTGCCATGTTTAATCAATTTCATCGGAATTTCCACGTGACACAAAACGACGTTTCAAAGAGTCTAGATTCGTCGTAAATTCGATGACATAACGTCGCAAGAGCGTCGAAATAGCCATCGCAAAATGACCCAAATTTGCTAGTGAATGAAAGGAACAAATACGCAAGAAACATGAATGGTGTAAACAGAAGATATGGAAATAATCATGGATTTGTCAACATAAGTTATAATTCATTTTCCCCATTGATGGAAAAATTATTGTATGCTACAAATGTAATTATCTTGGTCACAAAGCACGATATTTCAGATATATGAATGAAGATGTCCCTATGCCAACCACATTATGGAGAAGGAAAGAGATTCCAAACTATGAAGATTGTCGAATAGCATTAATCGCTAAAGAATGTAAAGAAAAAGATGAGTGGTACATAGACAGTGGATGTTCTTCACACATGACCAGGGATCAAGACAAATTCATCAGCCTGAAGAGAAAGGGTGACAATGTTGCATTTGGAGATGAATCATCTGCCAAAATACTTGGAGAAGGTGTAGTAGAGCTTAGAAGAAAAAATGTAAAAGCAAAGAAAGTCCTATTGGTTGAAGACTTGAAGCATAATCTACTCAGTGTTAGTAGAATGTGTGATCAAGGATACACTCTTACGTTTGACTCCCGAAAATGTAAAATCAGAGAAAATCACTCGAGAAGATTGGTTTCAACTGCAACAAGAAGACCGAACAACATATACATCCTAGACATGAAGAAGAGAGAGAATACAAAATCCACACAAAAGTATTCCAAGGAAGAAAAAGTCCCAAAGACCAAAAATAAGGATGAAGTATTATTGAGTGCCACATGTACAGGGGGAGAAGCCCCAAAGAAGAAGGTCACCTTATGCCATTGAAATCAAGGGGAGAAGCCCTACCCTTTGCCATTTATGTCAAAGGGGGAGATAAATTGGGATCATGATGATAGGGGGAGCATGAGTGTTGCCATCAATGACAAAGGGGGATATTGTTGGAAGATTGGTTGTTGTCATTGATTTCAATCGTAGTCATGGGTTTTGGACTGCAAGATTGATGAAGGTATTTGGACATGAAGGAAAATGCACATACATATACAACACCCATGGATGTATAGTATACATCATGTTTTTTCCGGTGGTATGTGGCATGTCACGTGGATCCTCATGGTTGAGGAGAAATGAATTTTTGAAGATGACAAAGTGAAATGAAGAAGGAAGTACATGTAGGCCCTGAAGATAATTAAAGAAAATAATTACAAAACAAGAAAGTGTCAGGTCGGTCCTAATGTTAAAAGGAAGTGACATAAATGGTATAAATAAATATCATTATACATTCATTTTATACACAAGTCGAATTTCAGAGGAAATAAGAAGTAAAAAGGGTGGATTTCAAGGGAGGATGAAGTCTTTTGGTGATGTGTTCTAAGGTATGTTATTTTCAGGTCATCTTACCATTTTCTCTATAATTTTTTTTCTAGAATGATTCAGATGGTGAAATTTCTATAGTAATGATAAGACATATCAAGGTACCCGTGGTAAAATTTTCATCTCTTTATTCTCTATAATTATGGAGATACACTCTGTGGAAGATAGGGTTTTTGACCAGTCCTGAAGCTAGTCAATAAACAGGTGTTCCAGGTAAAATAGTCATAACTTCTTCATAGATAATCAAAATGAAGTGGGACAAATTGGATTGGAAAGAGTACATAATGTAGTTTCTTTTGTGTGATTTTCAGAATCAGATCTTAAATATTGAGCGTAGGGCATTTTGTACAAGTTAGGTCTCCTTAATAAACCAGAATTGAACAAGGTTTACTATTCTCTCTATAACTTCTTTTTGGGGAGGATTCAAGGAGTGAAAATTGGAGAATTTTTAGAGAATACTTTGAGTAATATTATCTACAGGATCAGATTATTCCAAGAATTGAAGAATTCCAGAAATTGAAGAAGTCTTAGGAAGCATTATCAGGTTCTATGTGATGGTTGGTTGATGGTGATGATTTAATGTAAAGTTTTATTATCTCTCATATATTATTGGGTGGAAGGAAGGGACAAGGATGGAGAGTTAAATCCTCTCTTGATATTGGAGGATTGTATCTTCCCCTTGGAGGTTTATCCCTCCCTTTACATTTGGAAGATGTAGCTACCTTTGGAAGTCATTACTTCCCTTGAACAATAACTATTGATTATTTCTCATATATTGTGCATGGTGTATTGTGGTGTACTGGTGTAACTCTTATACTATTGTTAATTTCTCATTGGATATAGTTGAATGGTTTAATTATAAGTTGAAAAAGGTTTTAAATTGTACTTGATACGGATTCACCCCCCTCTTAGTATCAACATACGTCGCCTTTGTGTAAGAATTATCCATCGAAGAAGATTGTATCAATGTGTTGTCTAATAAATGATGAAAATTATATCATACCTGACTAAGTGTTGAGTACGTTGTCTGTGCAAAAAATTGAGGCTCTTTGACAATTTTGAAGAGATTTGTACCCGTATAGTGAGTTTTTTGTACATTCATGTCAATGCCCATATCATAAGGTGTTGACACAAAAAATGACAGGTTGATGTTGACTGGAGGTTCTTGTTATATTTTATCTCCTTAATTATTCAAGATTGTAAGGTTGCGGGAGATTTATATTGAAATTTGATGCATCCCATGGTATTAACAATATTGAAGGTTTCTTTTCTTCATTGGTCAATGATGGTGTATTGACCATATATGTTTGACAACATAGGTATTCTAACAAAGGACGGAAACCTTCAGTAACCTCTCACACAATCGGATCAAATATCAACACACCGATTTTTTTACGTGGTAAAACCCTTGTGGGGAAACATCCACATCCCCAACCAATGCAACCAGTTGAGACAATTTATTAATGAAAAATAAAATATGTTATAGATAGTTTCTCACAATTGATCATCGGAAAATGACCCTCCATTCTCTTTAAATAAATATCATGGACCAATCGGGTGTTAATCCATAGATCAATGTAGTTGTTAATATCTAGGAGAATATGAGTCATCGAATCACTCTATGTCAGGAACATATCATGACTGTCATATTACAATGCATACTAAAGAAACACACTTTAACCTAATGACACATTAGACTAAGATGATCTTAACTAATTCCTAAGTGTCTAAATATCCTAACAATATCATAGTGGCATGAGCTTACAATGTGGACATGTAAACCTTTCCTTATAAATGTGAAGCCAAACCCAGCCTCCAATAAACAAGTTGTGCAAGATGTAATGTTTATCATGCCATTATTGTATATTTCTCCAACGTTTGTTGCAAAATGTCATCCACCACCCATTGAACATTCTATATTTGCTCAATGAAGTGCATTGATTTGTCAATCTCTTCATGTATAGATCATAGTGTGTGCCATTGGAGGAGCTAGATAGGTGATGTACATGGGCATTGCAAGTTAAATACAAAAAAAACTTTGAATGGGCTATAGTGTGGCATGTTATGTTAAGTGTGATTATATATGTGTTGTATGAAAACAAGATTTCATCCCAAGTGCATAGGTTCTCATGATTATACATGTGAAGCAAATGCACAAGGGTATGGTGGAGAACCTATGTCTCTCCATCAATATAGGGATGAAATGCTATGAATATGTTAAGACTTGTTTCAAGCATTCTCTAAAGATACTTATAGAAGTTGGAGATGAATTTTTCATCTTTATCCCTAACAATGGATGTAGGAATCTTGAAATTAACTTGGTTGTGAGCTAAGAAGTGTTTAAATGTGTCCCACATTAAGTGAATCTTATTTCAGGTAATATAAATTACCATCTTTGAGAATTGATCAATGATAATGAATATTGCATCATGATTGTGTTACTTGGTTAGGATGCTTGTTAGAAAATTCATCAATACAAATTCCCATAGGTGCAAAGGAATGGATAAATGTGTTTACAACCCATACTTCGTGTTTATAAGTTTTGCATTGGAAAAAGTAATACAATGTTTAATATACTTTTCCAAGTTCGGGATAAGTTTTAGCTAGTTAAAATTATTTTGTAACACTACCAATGCCTTGTGGATGCCATTATAAACTATTGAGTACTCATGTCCAACTAGAACATACATTTCTAAGGTGAAACAAGACATTATCATCGATATACCAATATCAATGTGATGTCCTTTTGAGAGGATCTGAATAAATTTGTGTAAATGATAGAACTACTTCATAATGTAAGTGTCAATATCATGTGTGATGTCTATAGGTGTCCAAAATAGTAAGCAGAGTGTGAAATGGTTGTAGATTCAAGTAATTGATTGCATATCTAGGTGCATCATGCTTATTCTTGATCACCAAATGGAATTGTGGTTGATATGTCATCCACTTCAAATGGCATGCTTTTTGAAATTTGTACTATATTTGAACAAACTACATATGGTTATGGTCATAATTAATGACAATCTCCTTACCCAAGATATAATGTTGACATTATTTCATAAATGGGACAATTGCATAAAGCTCCCATTTTTAGGGTAAAAGTTTTTGTATGACATCATTGGAGGATTCAAAATGGTAAACAATATGGTAGCATGTATTCCATTAAATATGGGTTGATTCTAGTCTATTGTGGATGTCCAAAAAGTTGACCTTTTTAATAAACCCCAAAAATTATCAATTTTCACAAAATTGGATATTATGGATAGACCCAAAACTTTGTCAACAAAAATTTCACAAAGTTTTCCCTTTTTAATAAATATCATAAGTGTCATTTTCATGAAGTTGGCATTTATTAATACACCCTAAAATCTACCAATTTTCACTAAGTAGGCATATTTTTATATACCCCATTTTTTTTCAAATTTCATAAAGTTGTGAGTTTCTTGTAAAACCCCCAAACTATGAATTTAACGATGCTGATGATTTTTATAAACTCCATCACTATTGATAACCATAGATGTGAGTTTGCATTACTCATATCCCTTAAAAAATTGATATTGTGTATGTTGAACACACACACACACAATTGTCATGCTTCCTTCACTAAATATTATATTTTCTCTATCTCCTTAAATATCATGAACCATTAAACGTGTTCTAGTTCCATACTTATTATGGACAATTAAACATTTCATATGATGAATTATTCTAATTCCTCAATGATCCTTCTTCTTGCAAACACAATCATATTCTTATATTTGCAAAGGTGTCATTTTCCTATATTCTGTTTGTCTTCACTTTATTTAGATCATAAAGACGAAGATACAAAAATGTAATGGAAATTTGAAGACGAAAGTGCATAGGAGGATATGAAAAATAAGGTATTGGTTAGGGATGTTATCTACACATGTAACAATTTCCAGTTTAATATAATTTGAAGTCTAATTGCACCAAAAAACACTCTACAACCTAGTATGAGGGAGATGTTGTCACGTAACGTATGTAACAACATAAAAAAGATTTAAATAATAAGAATAACTAAAACGAAATTGTGCAGGTTGAAAAAACAAATCTCCGTCTCTCTACACACACACCCATTTGAGGAGCAACAAATTGAGGAAGATTGAACTCTCTAATTGTAGGAACATTTTGTTTTTTGGATTGCTGTAAATTTTTGGGTAACTTTTAGGGTTTTGAATTTACATCATATGGGATCAAATAACTTTTGATGTGTTTCCTTTAGTGTAAGAAAACATCTCATCCATTGATATTTTGATTTATATAGGACTTTTTAGCATTTGTGAATCAATCTATGACTTTCCCACACTACATTTTAGCTAGATTCTAAATAATTTAAAATATATATAGATTAATTTTCTAGGATATTTTTATTTAACTTTACCATAAATCTTAAGAATCTATCAACCCAAGAGTTAAAAAGATACACTTTTGATTTCCTTTATCTAAGTGAAATTTATGTCCCCTAAAAGATAATTCATATTGCATACATGACCAAAAGGAAATAATATTTGCTCAAACTTAACCTTTAAACTTAAAACATACCTAGATACATCTTAACTCTTGATCTATAAAGAACTGAGAGGAGTTAGATCCCTTGAGGTGTAAACCTTTTGTAGAGTGAAAAACTTGAGGAAATGTTTGCACCTTGATGGATTTGATCCCTCTTGGTGCTTGATAGATCCAAAGTTAACATGGATATTTTTAAGAAATTGGAATCTATCTATAGATCTAGGTTTTTTTGGGGGAAAAACTTGCAAATAATTATAAAGTGGATTGTGAAATAATTATTAGGAGTGTGTTTTGGATGTTATTCCCATGTTTTTTATATGTTTTAGATGTATGTTTTGGATGTTATTATATTGGTATATTAGCACAGTCAAATAAAGTGGTATACTGAGTTGACACTTGTACTTGAAGGTACAACCTTTCTTTCTCATGCTTCCTTACAAACATTTCCTATCAATATTTGACTTGGGTGGTCCTTGGGTGTTTTCCCATGCTTCTTGGTAAGGGTTCACTTGTCCTATACAAGAACTTGGGGAAACACCATCGTTCACCCTCATTCATGGATCACTCTCCATTCTTACACTACTCCATTCAAATTGGGAGAATTATTCTCCCACTCAAATTTTCCTTGGTATGAAGAAACATGTGTGAAGCCATGGTTTTTTATGCATGAAAATGGCAAGAGAATCCGATGAAGTCATGAGGTAAGAGCTTGTGGAAGTTTGGGATTTTTTGTTGAGAATTTGAAAAGAAAATGTGATGGATTTTAGGGTAAAATATCATGGTTGGAATTCCCACAATAGCTAAAGAAAACACCAAAAACTTGTATCCATGTTAGTGCTCCTCATGGATTATTTTGGCCTACTATTTCTCCTCCAAGTCATTTGAAGTAAGAAACCAACAATTTTGGACTTTTTGTTCTTGCACTAGAAGGAAAGAAGATCCCCGAGGGATTGTTGAGTAGCAAAATGGAATATTTTCCTTGAGTTGTGAAGGAGAAGAGAGTGTCATGGCAGATTTATTCTTGGATGAGTTCCTAGAGTGATGAACAATGAACATACGATATTTGTGATGAGAGAAATGGGTTGGGTCAAGTGAGATTAGAATATTGTAGGAGATTTCTTTAGTAGTGGTATCATGCTCTAGCTTGGGGGTTGAAATATGTAGTTGATTCCTACAGTTGGGCATTGATTCATTCCTCAAAAACTAGGTTGGTAGACTATACTTGAAAATGGATAAGTATTCATAACTAGCTCTATGTGGAATGCTAATGTTTACATTTTATTTGATAATGGACAAATAATGAATTTGAAATATTGCTATCATTTTTTCTACTATTTGTATGTGCATATGAATTCTATTTATGTTGTTGTTGTTAGAAAAACATGATTGTGGAGAAATTAAATAAAACACAGAGGATACACAATACAATAGAGACATAGATATATGTGGTTCACCCAGTTTGGACTATGGCCACCAAAGAAATTTCTAGGTCCTTCATTTATTATTATCCAACAATATGAAGGGATATAACCTACAACACACCCGTTGTAATTTCCTCTTCTTTCTCTCATAGTCCCCTCTCTTAGAATACAATACTCACACACATACACAACCTCAATAAAATTCCCTCATGA
This sequence comes from Picea engelmannii, assembly GCA_009831015.1. Lineage (NCBI taxonomy): Eukaryota > Viridiplantae > Streptophyta > Pinopsida > Pinales > Pinaceae > Picea > Picea engelmannii. The sequence continues at coordinate 57,899 of ML780682.1, forward strand.
AAATATTGTTTCCTTCTAGGGAAACAAACCCTAACATAACTTCTACTGTCAAATCTGAGACCTTATAATGAACGGTCTAGATTGACTACGAAATTAAAGTATTTTATAAGAAAGTTTTCCCAAAATTTCACTTATGGGGCGCTACACCTGAATCCCCTGCCAAGGGGGGGCTCCATTAATTTTTGTCATCCTCCATGGACCCCCCTAACGAAAATAGTGGGGGGGAGGGGTGTGGAATCCCCCCCACACCCCCCCATCAGGAAATGGGATCCAAGAATGGTTGAAACAAAACTTTGAATGAAGAATATAATCAAGCTCCACAACCAACATTTGTAGAGGTAGAATTCAATCTCACAATTGGTTAATTAAATAAAGGATTTCATATGGAGTGCCTCAATTGCCAAAGAGAAAATTTGGTACTTGAAAGTGGCTCAATCTCTAACTGCAAGAGAAATTGGTAACCTAGCATGACTCAATTGGACTCAAACTTTCACTGGAATATAGCCAGAGACCTCACAGGGAGCTTTTCCTTGAAACAAGAACCAATTGAGCTAACCCATTGGGATGGAAAGGAATAAATTAAAAGGAGGGATTCCCCTGGTGAAATGGCATAGGATTCCTAAGCCAAAATCCCTAAGTTAATGGAAATTAAAGAATATTCATCATTTTGGTAAGGTATTAGCTACCAAAAAGTCTTTGGAGAGGATTAGATAATGTTGTCAGTGAAACCTATTACAATGTTTTCTATTATCATTATTATGTGGAAGGAACTAGTTCTTTCCTTTCCCTTATAGGGGAATTGGTTAGCCTAGAAGGTTGGTAATGGGGAGAGGGAAAGGATTGATGTAGATCCTTGTATTTTATTTGAAGGGAAATTCAAACCATATGATTCTTTGTTGAACCATCTTCACTAAAAAGAAATATACACTATAGTTGATGCAATAGACCTTGTGGATTCCACATTTTGGCAACGAGGTTGGAGAATCATTGATAGTTTTGGATTAAAAGGTAATTATATTAATAACTAGAACACCTTTGTGTAGAATTTATTGAGTAATTCAATCAATCTCAATTTGGAATTTGACCCACTTGTTTGATCAAAAGATCTTCTACTAGTGATTATTTGTTAGCTTGGGTTATACTCCTATGTACTTGATTAAGGATAGAAAGATATAAGTTGTTGGTGGAAGACAATATGGAAGTTAAAAGTGCAAATGAAAACTAAAATATTTATGTGGCTAGCCATATCCAATCCTTGACTTGGGATGTTTTACATAAAAGGGCATGATAGGGACCCAAAAATTGTGTTATGTGTAGGAATAGGGAAGAATCAATAAGTCATTTTGTTATTAAATTGTCACTTTACAAGGAAAATTTGGGATGCAACCTATTGCTTGACATGTGGTAAAGGAAATTGGTAGATATCAACACTACAAAAGGCTTACAACTCTATTTTGAGGATCCTAAAGTTTAATATCACATGTGTCTTCTTTGTTTTGTATCATGGGTGTTGTGGATTTCTAGGAGTGCCATTTTTTTCAAGCTAAGAAAATCCCCCCCTCCATGAATTTTATAAAATTAAGTTTTCTTGTGAAGTTATTTAGCTACCCTATAGGGTTAAGCCCTTAAGGGATATTCAAACCCTTGAGATAGACAAATTCAAGGCTTGTGGCTTTTTTTATCGGGCTTGTCAAGGGAACTCTAGGGTTCATGGAGATAGTGTTTCACTCTTCTTATCTTATTATTGTTGTTTTTCCTTTGAGGTATGATTTTGGTGGGAACAATAAATAGGGAGAACTTAATTTTATTACATCCCTTTGTAGGATTACAATTGAGAGGAATATTTATCACCTTCATGTTTTTGGTGATTCTAAAATGGTTATAGAATGGATGTTAGGAAATATAGCTCTGTGAAACTTAGTTTTGTGACCAGTGTATGATATTTTGAAATCACTAGTAGATATATTCAATCACATTTATTTTTCACACATTTACATGGAGCCTAATGAGATAGATAATGGTATCACAAAGTAGGTTTTGAAAGTTCAGGTGGGAACTCTAGTTATCGTGGAAGAAACAGAGGGTGAATATTCTCCCCTGGTCTCAAGATCCTTATATGGATAATGATTTTCTCTCTGATATCATTAGGTTTTTTGGTTTCTATGGAGTTTTGTTTGACTATAGGTATTGATTTTTTAATATCAAGGTCCCCTTAGCTTTGGGAGGACAGAGTTAGTGAGTATTTATGATGTTATATTTTTTGTATATCTCGAACATTTTGGTTTATTTTGGGGGGAAAAGTGTTGTGAAGTACTTTGAGGTAGCCTATAGTTTTCTTTTGGTTATGATGCTAAGTAGATTAATAGTTTTGGGTTTTCTTTAGGATATATATCTATGAGTTTTTCCTTGAATTAATGCATTTGAGCATGTATGTTTGTATGTGGGTGTGTACACACACACACACACCTATATATGTATGTGTGTGTACACACGCACACATTGATATATTTATACGCACATAGATGTATATGTATGTGTGTATATGCATACACACAAATATACATGTTTTCTCTCTTTCTCTCTCTCTCTCTCTCTCTCTCTCTCTCTCTCTCTCTCTCTCTCTCTCTCCAGTTTGCCTATATGTTCGATATTTTCAAAATTCTTCTAGGATATGTTTATTCTTGTTGATATTTTCCAGTAGTTTCCAATATTTTCCTCGATATTTTCGATTGTTTCTTTCTAGACCCTCGATGATATATTTCGTGAAAGAATATTTGCAACATTGATATGTATATATATATATATATATATATGTATGTATGTATGTATGTATGTATGTATGTATGTATGTATGGGAAAACCCTTGGGCACTTTCCCTCATTCCAATGATGGTGCACAAGGTAAACCTTAAATTATTCAGGGCACAAGGCCAGGTCAAAAACATGATTGAAAGCCATTATGAAAATGTGGGTGTGTGTGCATGAACATTATGTCTATATATACACACACATTATGAATGCAATCTTATATATATATA
>ML780682.1:61004-101890 GCA_009831015.1 Picea engelmannii
AGAGAGAGAGAGAGAGAGAGAATACATATAAGCACACTCTTTCTTAAGTCTTTGAGTTTGGGATGAGACATTCCAAACATTTAATCCTAATGGGATAACTCAAGTGGTTGAGTGCTTTGAGCATTATCTATAGCTATTAAGGTTGATTCCCTAGGTTGCCTACCTCTGTTATGTGCCTCACTCAATGTCTCTATGTAATCAATGTCGTCAAGTTTACATAGGGTATCATCCATGAATGTAATGAATGCTTGATAATTTCCTTGCAAGGTCTTCCTTGGAAAAACAAATTGATGTAGCAAGTTGCACCTTAGACCCATAGATTTCACAAGACTAAACCTACATAAATATTGCAATTGTATGATATGAAACTAAGGATGTTTTCAATCTCTTATTCACAAGTTAAAAATGATGTTGAGTATAAAAACTATGAAAAGGATTAATCTATGATTCATAATTTGACCACGATGTTGAGTATAACAAGTAGGAAAAAGAAAGAAAGAAGAAAAAATGTTTGTTACTTGTGGTTACAAACCAAAAAAACATTGCGCCCATTCTATTTTTTTGAGATGAAAATTGCATGGTTTCCCACCCGATAGTATTCCTTGTTTTGTAGACAAACTCAAACAGGTTGGGTAGTTTGTCACCCATGGAGTGTCATTCTACTAACAAAGGAAAGGTTCTCTACAACTTAGATGTGGAAGATGTCCATGTGCATGTGTGTACAAGGATAATAAAGAGAAAACAATACCAAGGTCTTCTTTTATAATTACTATAACAAAAGAAAGAGTAATATTTATCTAATTATCATATTTAACCAACAAATATAAATAAAATAACATAAATTGATCTTAACCTTAGATTTATTATGCCCTGAGAGGGCTTTGTATTAAATTGCATAGATCTATATTAACCTAGCCATGCATTGAACACCTAGAAAGAAAAAAACCATGGTATAAACATTTGGCTACTTAAAAGATATATGATTAAGATGGATCTATGCTATGTTTTTCTTTTCATCTTATCATAATTAAAAATGGTTTGCAAATATTATATGTGAGTGAATTTTTTTTAGGTTTACACCTTATGTTTTTTCCTATCCTTATTGGTACTTCATAGACCTAGGTTAACATGGATCTATGCTAGCTAAAATACATAGCATAGTTTGTAAATATCTATTGGAGAAACATAACAACATATTTTAATTTTCTTTCTAACCATTTGGAAAACATATGTTTTGAAAACTAGTTTTTCATTCCTCTGATATCATCATGGGATTTTTAAAAAAATGGGAACTTGTCTTTTCAAGGAAGTTAAAATCGAAAATATGGTCGACCTGACCTCACTCACTTTAGTGAAGAATAGAATTTGTTGTTACCTTGATAATTCCATTCAATAATCTACCCAAAGGCTACATCCACGGGGGCTTCACCTTGATAACCAATATTTTATCACGTACATTCATAAAGGGGGCTTTTAAATTGTGAAAAACAAAGTCAATATATTGTAGGTATTGGGGGAGATGTAGGGTATCAAGAGGTTTATAGGTATTTGGGGGTATGAAAAGGGATATATAGTAAAAATAATGGTCTCTTTTATTGTAAATATGTATTGGGAGGGGGGTTCAACAAAAGTATTATTGGAGGTATTCATCAATATCTAGTGAAATTAGGGGTATTATTTAATATCCCACGAATATAGGTGCTATGTCACAGGTTCATTGAGTGAAGACCATGTGGCTACATCAACAATATTCAATATATTCAATAGTGACAACCGACAAACCCCATGTAAGGGAGGAGCATCTATGTCAAGGCTTTAACCTAAGACCTTGTCACGGAACTACTCCAAGTTGTTGCTATACAACAACTTGATGGATATCATCATGAGAAGTTATAGTGAGAACAATATTTCACACAATTGATTGAAACTTACTCAATTGAAATATGAACACTATATCATCTAAGGCTTAATGTGAAGGATAACTTCTAAAATTTAGTGATCCCAGTGACAACAAATACCAATTCAATACTCGTTAGAATGATTTGGATTCTCAAAAAGTTGAGTGGCCATTATTTATGACTCAACCATAAATGGGTTGGAGGGAACATGTTCTCCCTATCAAACGTCATAAATAATTCAGTCTAAATATTTATGATGTTGTAATTTAAGTATTTGTAGTGTTGCAAAATGTTAAATCTTAAGGCTAGGTTTGTGGAAGTTCATAGTTTAGCTAGCAAGGCAATTTAAAGGGTTTTGCAATAGGGGTCTTGTTGGTTTCTACAAATTAAGGCGTGTAATTTTCACAATAGGAGTTTTGTAGATCCCACAATAGAAGCCTTGAGCATTTCTAGAATGAAAAGGTTGGTGCATAGTACAATTGCAACTTTGCAGGTGCCACAAAGAAAGCTTGTAGTTTGTGATTATTTTTGCAAGAGTGTTGATGTTTTTGCACATGCCGAATTCAATGGTTTTTCCTCAATAGAAAGAATACTCTCCCCCAACCATACAATTCCGACAACATTTTGTTGGATGCGAGTGTAAATTTTAAACCTTTGAAGTGAAACAATGCATACAAATTCTTAAAAAAAATAGAAAGAACAAAAATGGCATCCACACAGTACACAAAGATTTACAGTGGAAACACTTAATGAAGAAAACCAACAAACCTTAGAGACATGCCTCTATCTTCTTCATTATATTAACTTCATCGTTCACAATACAATATATAGGTATTTCACAACATCCAAAACCCTAGTATGTTAACGATAAATTAGATTACAATTGTAATTCCTTAATTGGAATTAGATTACAATGGGTCGAAAAACCATTGGCCAAAACAGGCCAAAAAGTGGACCAACTCCCTGCCTCCCATGACCCCCTAGCATGCTCGACACTATGAACATCATGCAGGGATAGCCATGCAAAGAATATAACACATGCAATATAGTCATGCAAAGAATATAATACATTTACCATATTGAGGTGGGGGGTTTACAAGACAAGAATATAATATTTTTGGGAAAATATAAGATCCTACAAATTGTTTATTAAATCCAACAAATTGTGTATGTAACCAATAAAAGAGGGAAGTACAATATGGAAATAAATAACAATGACAATGGTAAGAAGATTTGTTGCATTTGTATTGTAAGTGCCATATGAGTGAAATTGTAAGTGCCATATTGTGTTGAGTTCCTTGGCCTTGATGTTTCGATCATCATGGTGTGACACTTACAATTTCACTCATAGTGGTCCTAGTAACCCATGTCACTCTTGAAACACCTTTCTGGAAAAGATCTAACAAAGCCATACTATATGAATCATGCAACATAGGTGTTGATCCAGATTTATGAGTGGAATGAAATGAAACATAGATCTATAAAATTAACACATATATACAAAGAACAATAACAGAGATACGATGAAGCTTAGCTTGTATTCAATAAAAAAAAAATGTTGAAACTGTAAAATGCATAATGAAACAATCTTGCTCGAATGGTGGTAGCTAATCTCTGAGAAGAGATGTGGCAGCTACACACATTTTCCTGAGCACATTACAATGAGGCCTCTAGGTTGTTTTATCATCAAGAAGTAATAAAAAAACCATTGACATCTAAAAACCTAACCGTAGGAGTTGAAGCGCCAAAAGTCATGTGGGCCCCGATGGGGTAAGTTGGTACATCAAATTCCCGGGGTCATAACTTTTGCATACGATCTTTGTTTTAGGCGCACGATATCCTATTGGAAAGGTATATCTGAGGAATACACATTGTGTTGTCGTACTCTTTTTTGTTTATAGTGTGACTGTGGTGAGCCCCAAAAATGTTGTTTAGGGCCTCAAAACAACCCTAGAAGTTTAGGACCCAGAAACCTAAAAATAAACTGCCAAGATGAAAATTGTATGTGAGCCAGTTGGAAGAGGTGGGTGTCTTCCAATATCCACCTGGATCAATACTCCCCCCTAAGGAAGAAATTATCTCCATTGCGTTGATTTACCCCATCAAATGAAGAAATTTCTACTGAATCTGGCCCCAGGTGAGCCACTTTCCTTGGTGTAGAAGCTTCCCTGCTTTGAAAACACGATAAATTTGAAGCTTTTGTTGGCGAGTACCCTTGAACTATATGTCCAAAATATGATCAGTGGATGCATGTTCCATGCAGTCATGGTTGAGCTCTATCGTTTCAATTGTTATACTAGCTCTGAGGTGTCCAATAATGGTGGAAAGTATGGTTGAAGGAGGTCCACATTAAAAATTGGGTGAAATCCAAGGAAGGGGGGGATGTTGAGCTTAAAATCATTGTCACCCACAACCTTGGTGATGGTGTAAGGTCCATAGTAGAGTGGAAAAATTTTCCAATGGGGACATGTAAGGAATTCTTTGTACAAATGAAGCCAAACTTTATTTCCCACCTAAAACTTGTGGGGCACCTGATGTTGATCATGGGGTTTCTTATACTTGGAATTGGACTTCTACAAAATATCCTGAACATGTTGGTGGATATGTTGGATTCGTTCAATGAATCGGGTGGCTTTGTTGGAATCAGTTTGAGCATGGGACGATTTTGCCTGTGTGGATGCAAGGGGTAGTGCAACATCCATGGGACCTAATGGTTGAAATCCCAACCCCACGTGAAAGGGGTTGTGGTCGATTAAGCTATGTATGGCTCTATTGTAACTGGGTTGAAAATAGGGAATACTCTCATCCCATGTGTGTGGATGATTGGAATTGTACATGTGCAAGATGTGCATGAACATTCTGTCGATGACCTCGGTTTGGCCATCCATTTAGGGGTGGAAGGTCATGGATTTGGTGAGCTTGGTGTCCAGCCATGACTAGAGGCTTGACCAAAATGTGCTAAGCACCCGATTTTCCCAATCTGAGATGATGGTTTGTGGTATCCCAAAATGTATCCACAATCATTCGAAGAAGCACTTGGCAATTTCCTCCACTGTGATGCTCTTCTTACAGGCGATCATAATCTCCATCTTGGAAAATCAATCAACAACCATGAAAACAAAATCATTTCCCTACTTGGTTGAAGGAAGGCTTGGCATGTAGTCCATCGAGATGGATTCCCAAGGCCTGTTGGGAGTAGGCAAAGGGGTGTACATGCCTTGTTTCTTAATGGTCGATTTGGCGATGGTGCAGGCCATGCACGACCTAATATACATGATGACATCTTATCAAAGTTTCATCCAATATAAATGTTGTTGCAACACTGCCATTGTATTCTCTATGTTGAAGTTCCATGCCGCCCGACTGTAGTGAGATTTCCAAATCAGTTTCTCTTGCTCGCTTGATGGGATGTAGATATGGCCTAGATGGCACAACAACCTATCTTGAATATGGAAATTAGTGAAAATTGTGTTTTTTCCCAACATATGGTAGGTAGTGGTGAAATTAGGATATCTCTCGTAGATTTGGGGCCATCCAGAGGTCTCATGTCCATAGGAGTGTAACATTGTGGTTAGTGATTCAATTTCAGGTCGACTAAGGTAGTCAGTGATGCAGTTGGTGCTCCCTATCTTATACTTGATGTTGATATGGAACTATTGCAAGTATGTGGACCACTTATGATGGCGGTCATTCTACAATTTTCCTTGTGTCTGCATGAACTATAAAGGCTTATGATTAGTGTGGATGATTGTCTCCTTTCCAAGAATGTAATTCCTCCACTGGAAGTAGGCTTGTACAATGGAGTACATTTATTTTTCATAAGTGGGGTACTTACAAACGATATCTGACAGTTTATCACTATGATAGGCCACAAGATGTCCATGTTGAGTGAGAAATGCACCCACAACATATTCTGAAGCATTTGTCTCAATCTCAAAAGGTTGTTGCAGGTTGGGTAATGAGAGCATCGGGGTTGAGCAGAGGCACTACTTCAAATTATCGAATGTTTTCTATTGCGATTAGCCCCAAATGAATTTTTCCTAGCCACCACCCTTGTTCACTTGTATAAGGGCCCATGCAATGTGGAAGAATCCCAACACAAACCTGTGATGGAAATTGGAAAGGCCTAAGAAGCTCTGAAGCTCAGTGAGTGTGGTCAGGGCTGGCCAGTCACAGATGACATGGATTTTGGTTGGATCGAAATCCAGCCCATGCTAATCAACAATGAAACCTAGGTATTGGACCATGTTCATGTCGAAGGAAAATTTTTCCAAATTTTCATATAGCTTGTGTTGCCGCACACTGTGCAAAACCTGTTGAATATGCAACAAGTGTTCTGCCCAACTCTTGTTGAAGATGAGGACGTCATCCAAATACACCACCACAAAATAATTGGTGAAAGGCCACAATATATCATCCATCATCCTCATGAAATTTTTTGGGACATTTGTCAAGCCAAAAGGAATGACCAACAATTCAAAAAGACCTTCTTTGGACTTGAAGGCAGCCTTCCATACATCGGTCTTCTCTATTGGGACCTAGTGGTATCCTAACTTCAGATCAATCTTACTAGAGTATTTGACCCCCTTGAGTTGTTCAAGGAGATCACCAATTCAAGGAATCGGTTATCATTTCCTGACTAAGATTTTATTTAGGGCTCGATAATCAATGCAGATTCACTAGGTCTCGTCTTTCTTCTGCAAAAAACTGATTGGGCTTCCACAAGGTGATGATCTTGGTCATATGTGCATTTTTTCGAGCAAATCTTGGATCTGACTCTTGATTTCCTCATTTTCTGATATAGATTAGCGATAGATTGGCCCATTGGGTAGTGGTGCACTGAGGGTCATATCGATTGAGTGCTTGACCTGACAGTTTAGAGGTACCACTGAGGAGAATATGTCTTTGTATTCTTCCATGAATTTATCCATTTTCTTATGTTGCATGGAGAGACATGTCGTGGAGGCCATGGATGTGAATGCAACTTTTCTCTCACTTTGAGCGTGAATCACGAAGAAGACAAACTTAATAGTTTAAGAGATGACCTTCCTGCATTGCTTGGCAAAGATCAAGGAAATGACAATAGGTGGGACTACCTCGAGTATCCTGTGCAATTTCATGTCCAAAGTAATAATAACACTACGAGGCCTATATTCATATACACTATGACTTTTCCATAAATAAGATTGGCCTAAAATAACAGCACAAACTTCAAGGGGGCTGATATCACACAATATCTCATCTCTCAATGGATTGAAGTTATAAGGAAGGTGACAATGTTGGCTGGCATGGAGATTTCTCCCTTGGTGGAGCCATCCGATGATGTATGACTATGGGTGAGGTGTTGTCGACAGAGCTAACCGCTTGAAAACCTCCATTGAGATGATTTTCTTCTGGTTACCTCTATCAAAGATGAAGTGCAACAAATTATCCTTCACCCATATATGTGAATGAAAGAGGCACTCACCTTCCTATGGTTCATCAGGCTCACCTGGTTGTACCTTGGTGGTATAAATGATGGCGTTGGTGATCAAAATCTGGACCAGGGGGCAAAAATTTGCTCAATTTTCAAAGTGCTCGGATTGCGACGAAAATGGTGCCATTGCGTCTGTCTCGTCTTCCTGATTCCGGAGGTATATTTACTTTCGCAAACGGAGTTCGTATGAAGGCATTATCGCGATCTGTCCGTCGAGGCAAACAGGTAAAAATTTGGGATGCTGACTGTACCTGTCCGTACAGTCCGTATGGCCACGTGGAGGGCCGTACCATCATGATGATGTGGTGACCGTATAGTCTATGTGGCAGGTGACGTGGAAGATTCTGATTGGTTGCTGGTGGTCGAATTATTTAGTGACACGTGGCATCATTTTGGGCGAATGATAGGGTGCCACGTGGCCCAATCAAGGGATGCCACGTGGCACCCCGGGTTTGGCTATTTGGTCATTTAAAATTTCTATGGAGGCCGTGGGGTTCGACCCCCGGACCTCCCCACCGGTGAGCGCTTTCACAAAGTCCGCCAACCACTGCACCACACGTCGTTGCTTGTTATATGTATCCATTTACATATATTTAAACTTGTTTTAAGTTTTCAGTCGGCGGGGGGTCGGGCCGGGGCCTAGCCCCGACCCCCGGTTCTATGCTATGGATATGAACGCCAATGTAACATTAAAGCGTGGGGTGCCAAATCTATATAACCGTGTGTTTAAATTATGCGCGGGGTGCCAAATATAATGTAACCGTTATATTATATATGCGCGCGGATGTTTTGTTGCCCTAACCCATAGTTTATTTAAGACATATAAATATTGGTATATGCGCGCAGATTTATTTCGGGGGTTGTTTTAATGTGGTTATGTTACGGTTCTAACCACCTATTTGCGCGCGGTTTTAAAATTGGTTTCAACGGTTGTACAACGACTGCAATGTGTCATATTTCGATTTGTTTTTGGGTTTTAGCCCTTTGCGCCGGTCGCATGGAGGACTGCATATGCCCGAGTGCTAGGCGGTTGGGGGCTGGAGGTGCCCTAACCGTCCTACAGTTTGCACGGTTATTCGGAACCATTTGGTGCCAGGTTTAAACGTGCGTTTTGGAGCGTGTTCCAGGTACATGCACACAAAAGTGCGTTTTGTAGAACCAATTCTAGCAAAGTTGAAGGAGGAAGATGGAGGAGGCCTAACTTCTTCATCGTTTGGCCGTTTGAGGTGCCGTAAAAGCCCAGCCAGGGGTTTTTGGACGTGTTGGATCCATTGGTGCCATTTTCACAGCCATTTGAAGACTTCTGCAGCAATTTTTTCACCATTGAAGTTTCAGGAAGCTCCAGGGAACTTCAAGCCCTCTTTGATGGAGGACATGGTTTGGTGAGCCTATATTTGTTTTCTGTGATTGAATAATCATTTTTGGCTAATAGATATGCTCTGAACACATTGGGACAGGTTTCAAAGGTTGTTGAGGACTTTTACAGGTGTTTTTTCCAAAGAGAAGCTCAGGGAAGCTTATGGCCACATGTAGAGGAGGTCATGCCCGGATGAGCCATGATCCGTTTTCAGAGTTGTATTAGTCATTTTTGGGGTTTTTATGTGTTCTGATATCAATGGTGCAGTTTGTTTTTCCATTGGAGTTGAGCAGCAGATTGTAAAATAAATTTTGACTAATTAATCCCAGAGAGCCAAGTCCATTATGGAGGCTCAAGGAGATGTAGCCCGTAGGGGGGTGAACTCGTTTATCATGTTGTGATTGTTCTGAGTTTGATGGTTTGTTTGTTGCAAGTTGAGTTGTTGTGTATTTGTTTAAAGTACATATTTAACCATCTAAAAGAACATTTCCTCACACATAAGCATTTACAAGAAGATACATGAACTTAACACATAAGTTTATTTTGCATATTTATACACATGAAGCAAGGTCCTGTAAAGTTTATTTTTATGAAGTAGGGGTGCTTGCATAGCATAACAAGTCAACTTCTATTTTCAGATCAGTTGGGTTCTATGTCATTGATCTGTTTCCCTTTTTCTAGTTCTGACTTAGAGTCGGAGCCCACATCTGATTTAGAGTCTTTCACCTCGAACACCAATGACTTCTTTGGGTGGCATTCAACGATGTTATGTTAGGGGTTCTTATGGAACTCACACCACTTTCCAATGTATTTCGTTGTCTTCCCACTCTCCTTGTTTGTTTGTAGTTTAGATTGGTTGTCATGAGTTTGTCCATCATTTCTCTTCCCTTTGTTCTATGGGTTGGGGTCACCTTTTCCCTGCTTCTGTTGTGAGGGGTTCGTAGACCAAAATTGTCGCGTCTTTTGGTTAAGCTTCTTCTCGATTTTGACAACATATCGATAGGCCATGCCCAAGGATGAGATGTCCAAAAACTCCATTTTTTTCTAGATGTATCTATGTATACTGTTGTGGTACTTGAGAACCAGATTTCATTCAAAGTCTTTGATACCTAGCTTGGTGCACAAGGTATTGAAAACATTGGTGAACTTTGGCACTGTTTGGTCCCTTTCTTGCTGCAGTGTGGTCCATCTTGTATATAAGTTGTCATAACTTCCAACATGGTAGAATTTATTTTTAATAGCATCCCTAAAAGAACCCTAAGTGGGTACAACTACAAATAATGTAGATTCCTCTATTTCCTTTTTCTTACAAAAATTCTCCCACTAATCTTTGACATGGGGGATGGCCTTAAGGAGCGCAAATGTAATCTTTTCTCTATCAGAAAAGGTACGGAAAAAAAAATACCCTTCTAGAAGGTTTAACTATTTGTCTACAACATTCGCATCTATTTTACCTTCAAATATAGGAATATCAAAACTGATTTGTACCTTGAAGGGGGTGGCACCTCTACTCAAGGAAGATGCATCTCCTGTTGGAAGTCGTCGAAGGATTTGCACAAAATTATCCATCATATCCTTCCTCTGTCATGCGAGGGCTTCCTCAAGCAACAATTTAAAGGGATCTCTTGCCCCATCGTCTCTCTTTTCTTCCCCCATGGGAAATCATCGGGTTTGATGAGGCCGATCTTGCAAAGGCTCAATTGGTTCGAGTCCCAATTGCTTATACCTTGACCTCGTTGGGGACATGCACAAAGAAACAAATCAAGAGAAAACTGCTCTGATACCATTGATCCATATTTATGAGAGGAATGAAATGAAACACAGATATTTAACATTAACATAGATATACACAAAACAATAACAAAGATACAGTCAAACTTAACTTCTATTCAATAAAGAAATATGTTGAAACTGTAAAATTCAGAATGAAACAATCTTGCTCAAATGGTGGTAGCTAATTTGTAAGAAGAGATGTGGAAGCTACACGCATTCTCCTGAGAACATTACAATGAGGCCTCTATGCCTTTTTAACATCAAGAAGTAATAAAAAAACCCTCAACATCCAAAAACCTAACCCTAGGAGATGAAGTGCCAAAAGTCATGTGGGCCCCGATGGGGTAAGTTGGTACATCAACTTCCCGGGGTCATAACTTTTGCATATAATCTTCATTTTATGCGCAAAATAGCCTATTGGAAAGGTCTATCCGAGGACTACAAATTTTTCTATCACACTCTGACATCGTTTGCAGTGTGACTGTGGAGAGCCCAAAAAATGATGTTTAGGGCCTCAAAATGGCCGTGTAAGTTTAGGACCCAAAAATCTAGAAAAAAACTGCCAAGATGAAAATTGTATATGAGCTAGTTGGAAGAGGTGGTTGGCCATCGATATCCACCTATATCAGGGGTGAAGGAAGCCTTCAAAACCATTATTGCTAAATCCATACCCCACTTTTCTTAAATCGGCCTCCTCCCTGAATAATGATAGATTGTGTTGGTTTTGTTAAACACAATGTTCCACTTGATGACATTATCAATCTTGAATATTGTATATTATCCTCCTTCAAAAGTACTAGATTTATAAACTTCATAAGACCTTCCTATCTATTAGTTAACCATGTTCTTTTCACTAGTAAACCCCAAACAATTTTAGAAAATGGGATTATTGTGAAACAATGTTTGAAATCACCAATGACAATTTTAGTTTCCTTTGAAAACTATAAAAGATATAATGGGTTGTGTTTGTGTGCATCAACTTAGGAGTATAAAAACATAGACACCATTTTTTAGTTACTAAGGTGAGGGATAATTATTCATCCAAACTTGTAACAAAAATAATAAAACTTGAAGGCCTAAATTGACTCCAATTTCTCATCAAACATGCGACTTCATGTCTTAAAAAGTAAATAATTCTATAAAATATATATGGGTAATTTAATGATATTATATCCCAAAGGGGTTGGATCCAATGTTGGAAAGTGAGGATTTTTTCACCGTTGGGCAAGGTTCAATTCTCATGAGGGCCTAGCCTGAAGCCATGTGGGCACCTTGAGGTAGTGGTCGATTGTGTGGTTGCACCTAGAGATATTATAATAAATGATATCGTGACTCGTGCACACATATGTGGATCAAATATCACCCCCATGTCCTTCAAATTTTAAGTCAAATCCCACTAGCACGATTGGATTTTGAGGGTTTTGTTCTGTAAGGAAACGAAGGTTTGAAACTCGGGGTAGTCGATAAGAGACATCCAAAAAAATATAGCAATGTTAAGGGTTGGTGTGGCCCAAATTGATTTCAATCCTCAGGTTATTTTGATGTCTTATATGCCCATGGGTCACAATTTCTTAGACCACGGGCCAGTCCCGCAAGTAACGAACATGCTAGCAAACAAAAACAAATTGAATGATATTATCATTTGTTAATTTTTTTTGTTAAACAAGAATGTGTATAATTTGTATATTGGTTGCGACTAAACAATATAGCAAGGTAATATAAGGTAAAAAGAGTAGTCTTGTCTCAAATGCTTCATAAATCTCCCAAAATTAGAAATCGGTTTCTAGTAGATGCTCTAGCCCTATTGTCCTTGTTGTATACCTACAAACTATACTTGTATACTATTTAGTGAATTGATTCAACAATAAAACTACTTTCAAAACATAATAAAACCAAAAATATATTAGCTCAAGCCCACTGAGGGCTTCATGCTAGAACTACCCTGAGGGCTGGGTATTTGGTCAGTAGGTCTTGTGTCCATATTACACTCCATGCCTTGACCTTGTTGCACTATATCTTCCTCTTTACCTTTAAGAGCTTCATATCTAAATTACCCTATACCTCATATACTTTTTCTTTTAAGGAATTGAAGTTGGCTTCCAAAATTGCATACTTCTTCTTAATGCTCTACATATGCCATGGAATCATTTTCCTTTTTCTTGTGAGCTTTGAGCTACTTGGAAGTGATTATTACATGCATATTACTCTCCTAGTTTTCCACCACTACTCTATATTCCTAGTCTTATTTCCAACCTTCCCACCTTTAGATAGAAAAAGACATGGCCTCGTAAGTCTTAGTAACCTAGCACTTGCATATACTCAAACCCCTCCTTGGGTCTCTTTTTTCATAAAGGGAATAATGGTATGAGTCAAAGTGGTAACTATCCATGACCCTAAAAGAGACTTAACCAATTCCACTCCACTAGAGACTAAACCAACTCCCAAATATGGACTAAACAAATTCCTCTCCACTAGATTCCTTAGGAACCCTAGCTTGATTCCCAATGAGCAACCCATACAATGCAAGACCAAGAGGGAGGATCACCAAGAACTCTAGGTAGTACAAGAACTCCATACCTCAACTTCCCTCATATGACTACACATAGAAAACACACATAGAAGAGACTATGAGCCTACATTATATGCCATTAAATGGCATTTACCCCACCATTCCATCCTTAAAACAATAACAAAATTTGGCACGGATGAAATGTGAAGTGATGGTACTCTTCACTGTGGGGTATTAATGTCCACCCACCTCATAGTGCACTACAAACCACTCTAATTTGTGTCCATTAACGAGGTTTATTTCAAACAAATGTCATGGCAGATGGGTTGTTAGAAGTCCCCCCAATTTATGGGCCATATTTGTTTTTTCAATTGCTAGTGCTTCATTGGCCTTGGAGTCTAGGGGCTTATGTGCTCTCAATACCTAGTAGAACTCAATATCATCATATTTTTTTCCCTTCATTATTCAAAAATGGAATAAAAGGATAAAACATTGATACACATTGAAGGTAGGCAACACACAAAATCCATACGGTTTTAAGCAAGCTTCATGAGATCTATATCTAGACCAAAACACATCCTTTCATTTTGCTCGTCTAACGCTTACTGATAAGCCATGATTATAAAGAAATCTTACATCATAACAAACGTTCGACCATAAACAAGGGCTCACAAAAATCACTCTTACCATTGCTGCTACAGCCTATTGTTAAACCCTTCTACTGTAACTTTTTCTTTCCCTTTCTTCTCACGATTTCTCTTACCGTCTCCTTCTTGACTGTTTTGTTTGAATTCCAATTGGTCCAAAAATGAATCAACAGGGACCCTGAAACTCAAAAATCTACATCTTTTGTTTAACAAACTAGACTTGAACATGGCCTCCTTTCTTTCTCCAACGAGATACCTAGAGCCAGATCCATTGCCTCCTTAACTACTAAACCTTATGCATAATATCAATATGGAGTATGAAATATTGTCCACTAAAGTCTTTACGTCGACAGCAAGGTTCGAACCTATGCGGGCGAAGCCAAACAGATTTCAAGTCTGTCTCCTTAACCACTCAGACATATCGATAACTGTGCAGTTAATTGAAAACAAAACGTTATGATCAAATGAAACAGAAAATATTTTTTTCTCAACTTAAATTAGTTTGTTTTTCAGTTTTATTCAGCTCTAAAATACATCATTGCCCGTCTAGTTCAGTTGGTAGAGCGCAAGGCTCTTAACCTTGTGGTCGTGGGTTCGAGCCCCATGGTGGGCATATAGAGTTGATAGTGTGTTTATAATCTTTTAGAAGGCATTATTGTGGTCGTTGGGGTTCGAACCAGATCTCCACCGCCAGAACGTGAAATTCTCAGCACCAAACTAAATACCTCACATTTCACCAATGAGTAAAACCCGACAGTAATACCACCAAACCCTTTAAAAGTGGGTAATCTTCCTATAAATTAATTTCATGATGGAGATACTTATGTTTACCTTCTTTTTTCTTTGAATATGGAAATTCTACTAGCCTTCTTTTTTCTTCGAATATGGAAATTCTACTAGCCTTAACCTCATTGACGTAAAGTTTTCCTGCAAAATTTATAATTGTGTACTTGACAAATCAAATTCTACTAGCTAGAATAATAAAAATAATAATGTATTTCATGAAAAAATTCACTTGAATCTAAACCCTCACTTGAATTCATTGAATTCTATAGAAATTCATTTGAATCTAAACCATAACTTGAATTCAATTTGGATGGAACCAAGTCTAGGAAGATGCCAAGGTTGGGGTTGCTCAACAAGGATAATGCCCATGTAAAAGGAGACATCACAACAAGGAAGAATATGTTTGATCGCAAAGGAAGACTTGTTCAGTGTTTTCTTTGCAACAAAAACCACTTCGTAGTAGACTATCCAATGAATACTAAGTTGGAATGGCTGGAATAAGACCAAGTGCAGCAGGTAGAGAAGCTTGCCACCAAAATGGAAGTATTCCAAAGGCCTGGACCTTCAAAGGAGATGTTAGAAGTGGTGGACGCTTTGGCAGCACATATAGATGAATTCAAAGATAGAGGTTGTGTACAACATTCACAAGTTGAAAGAGAAGGACTTTTCTTTGTGGATGCGATGGCGAGTGGGGTGTAGGTGGCTAATTTGGTGGACACCGACGTGACCCACAACTTACTGAGTGAGTGGACCGTGAAGTCACTCCCTTGTAAGCCTAAGAGAAACATGACCATGTACAAGGTGTTCAATTTTGTAACACTCTTTCATACTGTAACGATCTAATACCAAACTGTAACGCCCCCATTCTGGGACGAGAAGGCGCTACTTCACGGAATAACAATCTCATACTTAATTCTATATATAAGACATGCATTTAAGCAAATGAAACACATTTAAACTCAGAGTAACCATAAGAATTACTGCTATTATAAATAATCAATGGCTTTAACATTAAATCGTTTGCACAACATAATACATGATAAATATAATACACAGACATGTAGAAAAGTAATTAAAACATCATCTTGTACTTATCTTTGAAACAGTGGTAATTCCACCAACCAGGTGTAGGCCTTCCACGAACCTCCCAACCTTAGACCACACTGCTCATCAAGCTCAGTAGTGGGTCACCCCCGAGCTGGGACTAAGATCCACCCCCAAGGCAAGGAATCCTAGGCTAGGCTGAGGTTACAGGGAAAACACACAGTCACAAGGAAGGGATTCTCTCCCAGGAACCACTTATGCCCACAGCCCACAGACTCTCCTTCCCCACATTCCTGTTCCACCCCAGGAGTATACACCTTCTCTGTCACCTAGACAGTCCTTCGGTGCTAACCTCACTTGCCTTGGGTTTCAGCAATAGACCAGACCGGAATTCTTTGAGCTCTATGGCAACTATAGGGTTTCTTCCAAGAGCTCTCTCCTTCCTCTGCGCACTCTCTCACCTAGAGAGAGAGTCACTCATAGGCCCAACAACCTATTCTTCGAAATTCAACCACCTCTCTCACCTGGAGAGAGTGTTGTACAAACTGGCCAACAAGACACATAGGTTCAAACACTACACGTCCACCACAATCAACGGGAATCTAGACACGAACACCCCAGGGTAGCTACAGATAGGTGCAACAGCATAACCAGTCTTAGTAGGGACAGGACACTTTCATTTTCTCAATCTGGAAACATGGGATAGACTCACACTCTGTATTCTCAGGGATGCGTGACGAGTTGTCCACGTAGGGGTCGATTCAGACTCTGTGGTTTAGAATAGCGAAGGGGTGTACCAGCTTTCTAGAACAACCACAGACTTTTTCTCGAAATCAACATAGGCTTCTGGTTCAAGGGATGTACGGTTCAAAAGATGCACGAGGTCTCCTACAGAGGTCCCGTCGATTCACACTCAGACGGTCGGGTAGAATGGGGGAGGAACCCCCAACATGGCTCATCTCAGCCATTTTATTTGCATGGGCTTGGGTTGACACTTGTCACCCGTGAAGCTGCATGCTTCCATCAGCGTGTGTTCCTCCCACCATTTGGAAGTCACATGTCATCCCAAAAAAACTTAGGATAAAAAACATATTACTCACAAGGTCTTTTGGAATAATATTAAAATATTATTCCCAAGACTTGAGCCCTTAGGTTTATCCCCTAGGCTCCACACTTATCCCCCTTTTCCCACCTTCTAGCCCCTAATCCCTTTCCCACTCTGTGGAATCTTAGTCCCCCATCACTCATTCATCATGGTCGGTTTGCACACGGCAGTGTTTATATTTTATTAATGTTTTGCATTGATATATGTACAAAATCAGGCTCTTGGCCTTCAACCCTTAGGCTCTCTGGCCTAACATTCACATAAGCCCACCAAATTATATAAACTTGTCTCACCAGCCTATAAAACATACTTACAATCCATTTCATAACCAATATTTACAACAGGTCTCACCCTTGGGGACATTACAATCCCCGTCCCTTTATTTTTGCACTGTCCTCAATGCAACTTTACACAGCATCTGCAAGCTTTTCAAAAATTTCAAAAAGATGCGGGTATTCTGCCTGCATAACATATTCATGCTCCCATGTTGCATCCTCGGGACCGTACCAGGTCCACTGGACCTTTACAAGATTTATAGCTCGATTCCAGAGCTGTTTTATTTTCCTGTCCAATATGCGCACAAGATGCACTTGCAGGACACCTTCTGGTTCGACCTGAATCATATTCCAGTCGATAACATGATTAGCACCAGGTATATATTTCTTAAGCAATGAAACATGAAATACATTATGTACAGTCATATATGCAGGTAATGCAAGCATGTATGCAACTAGCCCAATCCTTTCTAGGATTTCAAATGGCCCACAAAATCTTGCTGCCAACTTGGCGCAACTTCCCAGCTTCAGGGAACTCCTGTTAGTTTTCACTTTCAGGAAAACATGATCACCCACTTTGAATTCTCTGTGGGTTCTGTTCTTATCAACATAACTTTTCTGCCTGTCTTGGGTAGCTTTCAAATTCTTTTTAATTTTTATTACTTGGTCCTCCATCTCTTTAAGCATCTCTGGCCCAACCACTGCTCTGTCAGCTGGATTATCCCAACTCACTGGAGTGTTGCACTTTCTTCCATAAAGTGCTTCAAATGGGCTCATCTTCAACGATGCATGATACCCATTATTGTAGGCGAATTCTACCAAATGCAGGTAGTCTTCCCATCTTGATGGTTTGTCCATCACATACATTTTCAGCATGTCTTCTATTACTCTGTTCACCCTCTCTATCTGTCCATCAGACTCAGGATGATATGTTGTACTAAAATTCAGATTTGTTTCGAATCCTTTGAAAAGTCCTTTCCAGAAATTCGAGGTGAATTTTGGGTCCCTATCAGACAAAATCATTTTAGGAATTCCATGAAAGCGTGCCACTTCTTTTAAGAAGATATCAGCAACATCTGTTGCCTTGTGAGTGGTTTTCAGTGGAATAAAATGGGCAACTTTTGTAAGCTTGTCCACTGCAACCATGATCGAATCATGCTGCTTTCTTTTTCTGGGCAATCCTGTAATAAAATCCATGGTCACCACTTCCCACTTCCACTTAGGAATGGGCAAAGGCTGTAGCAACCCAGCTGGGTGCCTATGCTCAGCCTTAACTTTCTGGCACTCCATACATCTGACGATGTATTCATCGATCTCCCTCTTCATACCCGGCCAAAAGTAATGGCTTTTGACTACTGCCACAGTCTTATGATATCCAGGGTGTCCATCATAAGTCATGTTATGCATTTCTTTTAGAATCGCAAGTTTCAATTCTTGGACATTGGGTATATACACTATGTTTTTATACAGAACTAATTCATCAACTTCCAAGGTGTAACTTTCCTTTTTCTGTGGTCTCTCACGCTGCTATAGCTTTGCTACTAAGTCTCTGTACTGCAAATCAACATTTTCATCTTCCAAAATTCTACCCTTGATATCAGTCTTGTACATGCTAATGGTTGTAGCATGTAATTCATGCACCTTTCCACTGAGTGCATCAACCACCTTGTTTTCCTTTCCTTTGATATGCTTGATATCAAAGTCGTATTTGCACAGAAACTCCAGCCACCTACTTTGTCCAACATTTAAAGCTGGCTGATCAAACAAATATTTCAGACCATTGTGGTCTGTTATCAATTCAAATCTCCTTCCCATGAGGTAATGTCTCCATTTCCTCAGAGCGTGGACGATTGCTGCCAGCTCCAAATCATGAGTGGCATAATTATTTTCATGCTCTTTCAGCTTCCTGGACTCATAAAAGATTACAAATCTATCTTGGTTGAGAACTCCTCCCAACCCTTCCTTATATGCATATGTGCACACCATGAAATCCACATTTGGATCTGCAATCCTCAAGATTGGAGTGCTGGTTAACAGCTGCTTCAATCACTGGAAACCGTTCTCACACTCTTCAGTCCACTGAAATTTTTTCTCCTTCCTTTGCAAGGAAGTGATAGGATGAGCTATCTTTGAGAACCTTGCTATAAATCTTCTGTAGTAGCCCGCCAGACCCATAAAGGATCTGACTTCCGCCACATTCCTTGGCGCTGAAAATTCTCGAATGGCCTCAACCTTCTCAGGATCCACAATGATCCCTTCTTCTGAAATAATGTGCCCCAAGTAATGGATCTGCCTTTGGTAAAATGAGCATTTGTTCAATTTGGCATACAGTTGGTGTCCTCTCAACACTTGCAGCACCAGTCTCAGGTGTTGTTCATGCTCTTCCTCTGACTTGGAATACACCAAGATGTCATCTAGGAAGACTATGACAAACTTGTCTAAATAGTCCCTGAATACACCATTCATCAAGCACATAAAAACAACAGGTGCGTTTGACAGTCCAAACGAAACCACTGTGAACTCGTAATGACCGTACCTTGTTCCAAAGGCAGTCTTGATGATGTCCTCATCGTTTATTATTACCTGGTGATATCCCGATCTAAGATCTATCTTTGAAAATATTTTCACACCCTTCAACTGATCGAAAAGATCATTGATCCTCGACAGAGGATACTTGTTCTTGACAGTTACCTTGTTCAACTGTCGGAAATCAATGCACAGCCTGAACGTCCCATCCTTCTTCTTCATGAACAGGACCGGGGCACCCCAAGGTGACACACTGGGGAAAATGTACCCCTTCTTTAGAAGCTCTTCAAGCTGCAATTGCAACTCTTTCAGCTCTGGCGTACTCATTCTATAAGGAGCTTTCGACACTGGAGCTGCTCCAGGCATCAAATTTATAGAAAAATCGATGTCTCTCTTCGGAGGTAGTCCAGGTACCTCTTGAAATACATATTTTAACTCTGTGAGTACCTCATGGTCTCCAATCCTTGAGACTTCATCTCTGGATGCTTCCTCCACATGGGCTGCAAATAATTGACAGCCTTTTTTGTAGCACTTCTTCAGCTGCATGGCTGAGATTTCTCTAACAGCCACAACTCTAAGAATCCCTTGGACTATTTTTCGATTCCCCTCCTTGTCCAGGCATGCAAATATCTTGTTACGATAGTCTGGGAGGGCATGATGTTGTTCCAACCAGTCCATTCCAATTAAACAGTCATAAGAGCCTAAAGGCAGAATATTCAATTCAACCTTCATGCTCAGTCCTTTCATGTCCACAGGACAGGACTTCACAAACTCAACGACTTTCCTCTTGGTTCCTCTAGCCAAATTTACTAACCAAGACTTTTCATGTTTGCTTCTTGATAAATGAAAACTTTCCACCACCCTAGGATCTACATAACTATGGCTAGCCCTTGAATCGATTAAAATAATAAATGGTTGGTTGTTAATCATACCTTCCACTTCGATCATGTGTGATTGAAATTTTGCTTGCTTGTTGTCCAGGGCTGCGTAGATCCTTGGCATTTTTCTTCCCATATCATCCACTATTTTATCTTGTTGAACATTGTGGATGGTTCTCGCTTTATCTTTTCTGTGGGGGCAGTCTCGGTACCTATGGTTTCCTTTACAGCCCCAACACTCCATAGGTGGCGGTCTGGGCATTTGTTCACCCACTTCAGCCTTCCAGGGCTCTCTAAAGGATGGTTTTCCCTGAGGACTATTTATGAAAAAGGGAGGCTTGTTTCCCTTCAGCCTCTGCTCTTTCCTGAACTTATTCTGATCATCCCAAGCCTTCTGAAAGGTAGGATTTTCTCTTTGTTGTTCATATAAGCATTTATCCCTTCTTATTGTTTCTTCCATAGTCTTAGGATCATCATACTGAATCTTTTCACCAATGGCAGGTGGCAGTCCACTCAGATACCTCTGAATCTTGACAGCCTCATCCTTGATGAATGGAACATACTTCAGTAGTTCCAAGAAACTTTGTTCGTATTCATCAATGGTCATGCTGCCTAGCTTGAGTTTGAATAACTCCTTCATCTTTCTGTCATAGTATCTTTTAGTCAGGTATTTCTTCTCGAAATACCTCTTGAACTCCTTCCAAGTGATATATTTCTCTCTGATGTGTTGCACCTGCACAAACTGATCCCACCACATGGATGCTTTTCCTTTCAATTGATACATCACAATTCTTCCTTTTTCACGAGCGAAATAATTCTACAGTTGGAAATATTTCCTCATGCCAAGCAACCAGGATTCAACATCTTCCTCCTTCTTATGTTCTCCATCGAACGTTGGAGGCTTGATCTTGTTCATCTCTCCCTTCAATTCATCCACTCCAGATCTTTGGTGTTTTCTGGTAGGGGATGGGCTTGAACTACTATGTGCTTCCCTACTAGAATGCTTTGGGGAGCGACGATGATGTCTGCTACCACTCCTCGATCTTCTTTTTCTCTCAGGGGTCCTGCGACTCCCTGTTTTGCTTGTGTCACTCTCCTTTTCCAATTTCATTTCTATTCTTTCCAGGCTCTTCGACATCTTTAAGTTGAATTCACCCTACCTATCCCTGACTTTCATGAGTTTTCGGCTATCATCTCGGTGAGGCCGGGCATCTCTCTACAATCCTTCAATGATTTTCATTATATGTCCTTCCTTATCCAATTCTCTTCCGTGCCCATTAGAGTTTGATCCTTCGATTCCCAAGTTGACATCCCTTCCTACCCTTTCGTCCTCTGTTTTAGAGGCAATCTGCACCTCTTCCATTTCTATACTCGGTTGTCTTGACACTCTTTGAACTCTGCACACACAACGTCCAGTCAACCGAAGTTTGTCAGCCCTTAAACCCTTAATAAAAACCACAACATTCATTAACCAACGTGAATAAGAAAACGTTTCGAATTCACTAAGTTTTCTGGGCCTTTCTTGGATCTGCAAATTTTCGGGACTTCATTACTTCGGTTTTCAGGGTTTTGTCCACAAGGATCCAACATTTAAATCCTCGACAGTTCTTATGTTCTTCAAAAATTTCAGGATTTCGGAACTTCGGTGTTTCCGGTTTCGGGGTTTTTTTTTTTTTGGTCCCCAGAGGTTCTCGCACTCGCTTCCCTCTTCAACTCTTGACTCCCAAAATCCCAACCTCTCTTCCCCTGGGCCCACAACAAAGCTGTCACAAACCCTGGTAGGGATTTCGGGACTCGACACTTCGGGTTTTTGGGTCTTCGGTACCCGAGAGTTCACGATGCAGTGACTCCCAACTCCATGTCACTCCAAGTCCCAAATTCTGAAATTCTGATTTACTTTACTCTCTGGGCCGACAGCACAGTTGTCGCCCTTAACCATGGTGGTGCATGGTATGTTTAGGAGGGTCCACGTCACCTTCGGTGATGTCATTGGGTCCCACCATTCTTGCTTGTCTTCTCGACTCACTGGCACGTGGTACACACCCATGTGTCCACATCCATTCCAAGGAAATCCAATGGTTAGACTTCTCTTAGATCTACGACGCAGATCTTTTTGGCGTTTCGGGGTTTTGAGAATTGGGAGTTTGTGCATCCACATATCTCGAACTTCTGTTTGCCGAAATTACGAAATTACTGTCTACTCTTCCACTTGATCCAACGGTCAAGTTCCTCTCTTACGATCTACATTGTGGATCGTTTCGGGATTTCGGGTTTCGCTATTTCGTGACTTGTGAAAACTAGGTTCTTCCCCTTTGGTTTCCCAGGTGCCAAAATGCCATCCGACAGCCACATGCCCCCCCGATGGACGGTCTCGATGAATTCAGGATTTCGTGTATCGCAATTTCCACACTCATGTGCAAATCGAAAGGGTTTTTAAACCTTGCGCACATTTTCCAGATCTGACGGTCACGAGGGTTCTCCTTTTCCCCGAATAGATCCTACAACTCCAACACTTCTGGTGTAGAGTCATCTCTCCCTATGGCCAGATGCCACCCCGGTTGCGGTTTCATAACACCGTTACACCTCCTAAGCTTTGTAATATGGTCAAGTAACTCCTTGACACTCAGGAGCATTCAAAGGTCCGAAATTGGTCCTCCAGTGATCTGAAAATAAAAGGTTGACTTGTTATTCTATGCAAGCACCCTCTACTTCATTAAAAATAAACTTTACAGGACCTTGCTTCATGTGTTAAAATATGCAAGATAAAATTATGTGTTAAGTTCATGCATCTTCTTGTAAATGTTCATGTGTGAGAAAACGTTCTTTTAGATGGTTAAATATGTACTTTAAATAAATACACAGCAACAAAAATTGCAGAAAATAAACCATCAAACTCACAACAATAACAACATGATAAAGGAGTTCACCCCTCTCCGGGCTACATCTCCTTGAGCCTCCATCAATGGATTTGGCTCTCTGGGATTAATTTTTCAAAAGTTCTTTTACAAGCTGCTGCTCAACTCCAATGGAAATTTTGACTGTACCATTGGGATCAGAACACATAAAAACCCCAAAAATGACTAATAAAACTCTGAAAACGAATCATGGCTCATCCAGGCATAACCTCTTCTACATGTGGCCATAAGATTCACTGAGCTTCTATTTGGAAAAAACACCTGTAAAAGTCCTCAAAAGCCTCTGAAACTTGTCCCAATGTGTTCAGAGAATAACAATTATCCAAAAATGTCTATTCAGTCACAGAAAACAAATTTGGACTCACCAAAACATGACCTCAATCAATGAGGGATTCAAGCTCCCTGGAGCTTCCTGAAACTTCAATGGTTAAAAACCTATGAAAGAAGTCTTCAAATGGCCTTGATAACAGTGCCAATGGATTCAGAACGTCCAAAAACCCCTAGATGGGCTTTTACGGCACCTCAATCGGCCAAAAAATGAGAAAAATAGGCCTCCTCCCATCCTCTTCCTTCAAGCTTGCCGGCTCTGGTTCGCCAAAACGCACCTCTGTGTGCTTGAACCCAAAACACACTCCAAATTCATGTTTAAACCCAGCACCACGCACAACCAAAAAACGGTCCAAACTGTAGGACGGTTAGGGCGCGCCCAGCCCCTAACCGCCTAACACTTGGGCACATGCGGTCCTCCATATGACCTTGCGCATTATAAAAAGGGCTAAACCGTAACCGTTTGAAACCACCCGTGCACCTTTCTGTATAACCAATGGTCATATAACAACTATAATAGAACCAGGGCTTAACACAAATTTGTGCCATTCCACGAAGGTCGGGGCTGGATCCATTACAACCAACTCTCGCACGGTATATACATATGGTTACATGTGATAAGTGATATGACCGCGGGTCGGGGCTAAGCCCCCGCCCGACCCCCCGCCGTTTAACACAAAATGTAAATTCAAATACAATCAAACTTATATACATATTAAGTCACAACCAATGGTCCGTTGGTCGGACGGTCTTTGCGAAGGCGTTATGTGGAGGGGAGGTCCGGGGGTCAAACCCCACGGACTCCAACATAATTTTACATAACAACCAAAAGCCAATAAAGGGGTGCCACGTGGAAGCCCATGACTGGGCCACGTGGCACCTCGCCATTTGCCCAATAACTGCCACGTGTTGCAATGTGATTAGCTCAAATCCACCAATCCGAAACTGACATGTCACCTACCACATCAGCATATACGGTCAATCCACGTCACCTCTGCCACGTTAGCATACGGTCATGCCACATCAGCATCCGTACGGACTGTACGGACTATACAGTCAGCATCCTTTTTTTTGCCTGTTTGACGATTCAAACAGATTGCAATATCTCTCGTTCCTGACGTCCGTTTGAGACGAAACAATTTGCGTTGGATTTGTGACGATGAGGGCTACGCTCTTGTTTGTTTTGAGGAAATTCCGAGAACGTTGATTTTTGAGCTAAAATTTGACCTCTGGTCCAGATTTTGATCACACCTTCCCACTGAAAGGATTTTGGACCCACAAAATATTATGATCATCTGTCTGAGATTCAATACTCTTCTTCTTTCAAGTTCTATCAACTGATTCTACTTGAAAAGTATTTTCGACAATCACTTGGATACCTTGACATGTCTTGCACTGCAACTGACTATGTCCCTCAACCACTATTCTCTGGCTGCTGCTGACCCACTGTTCTCTCTGTGCTTGGAAGACTGCCAAACGTCCCACTGAGAATCAAGTCCCTCTTATGGACTCTTTGATGTCAACAAAATCAACTCTCCAATGGTTGCAAAAACTTTCCTGCGACATCTTGTCACAAGCCAAGAAAACCATCAATCTTGAAAACAAATTTATACAAGATTGAAAATGATGCCAACAAAGTCTTTTTTCTCTTCAAGCAAACTGTCGCATCCTGTACTTCAACAAAGCGCTTGGTGTTTTCCTGCATCTTTGTGTATTCAAAATCAACTTTCAAGCCAACAAACACCATCGACTAAACACAAGTCGAAAAACATGATCGACACAACATAGTCGTTAAAACAACATCGACACAAGTCGAAACTCATTTGAAACATATCAACCTTCCCAATGACAAGTCGACAAACATGATACACAATCATGTTACAATCATGAGTCATTCATGATGAAGCATCACCAGGTTCACTGCTTACACATACACAAAAACAAATGCATGTGCATGACTTTTCATCTCTCCTTCCAGTACAAACATAAGTACATAAACCCCGTAACATGTGGGTACATAAGAGCTGAAATGAAAAAGATAAATGGCTGCAAAAAGTGAACATCATATCCATCTTTTACATCCTCTTGGCGAAGTTGTGCAACAAGAAAATGCCTTCAAATGAAATGCGTTCACATGCAAACTTGCATCATACAAGTTGTGATAAACTGTTGCAACTTGTCATACTCTCGACATAAATGCATACATAAGGATGAAATATGCATCTACAACAGAAAATGCAAGCCTTACTTGCTCAAGAAATCCAACCATTTCTTACCAAGCCAACTCAACGGTGACTTTTTCTGCTGAACATTGTCCTCTTGTGAATCATCTTGAATCACATCGATGATGGAATCTCCTCTTCCATTCTTGCTAATCTCTTTATCCATCTGCTTCTTATGCTGTGGATGAGTGGTTGGATGCAATATCCAACATTGGTCAATGAGATGACCCTGCTTCTGACAATGAGTGCAAATCTTTTGCATCCTCTTTTCACATTGTCTTTGTTTATAAAGTTTCCTGAAAGTGGTTAATCTTTTCCAACATTTTGAAATATGATGGTTATATAAACCACAATATGTACATGGATTCTTTCTTCCATTTTTACATACAAATTTATCATGCTTAACATAATCAAAAGCAACTGAATGATAAGAGGAATTATACCTTGAACATTCACCTTTATCGCCTCTTTGAGGAGGTGAATTTGAAGAGTTACAAGCTCTCCTTTGAAAACCATCAACAGTGTTCTTGTCCTCATCACTGTCACAACTCTCTTGTTTCACACATTTTCATTCATCTTGAACACAAGCCTTGGACGCTGAAGGGATTGAACTTTCAACAAAAGTTCTTGAACTTTCACCTTTATAGCCTTCTTGAGGAGGTCAACTTGAAACAAAATTTGTTCTTGGAACTTTTTCCCTTGTCTCCTCGACTTTGGAATTTGCTCCATCTCTTCATTCATATACAAGACCACAATACTTAGGTCTTTCTTCAACAACAATAGGCTCAACAATGCCTTGTGCATGCTTTCCCAAACCTCTGCCTTCATAGCCCATTTTTAACAATAACTTGGACCCTATTCCTCTTGTGTGATTTTCAAAAACACCAAAACATTCATCTTGAGAGGAATTTGAAGATAAACTAACATTTCATACCTCATGTTCATGCATGTACTTGGTAAGGGTTTCCCTTGCCTCATGGAGTTGAATCTCCATCTCATCCAACCTTTGAAGAAACCGGTCTTTCTCCTTCTTCATGGCCATCAACTGCTCTTCAAGGGCAATGCTCTCATTTCTGTCTTCACACATCTCTTTCATCAAATATCTCATAGTTAGAATCTCTTCTTTGTCAAAGAATTTAGATAATGAAGATGTATGAGAACTATCAATGCTTGAAGCTTCCTCCATCCTTGGAAGATATCCAACTTCAACACAAAACTTGCACAAAAACCAATGGCTAAATCTCAAGCTATCAATGGCAAACACATGAGAAAAACAAACTATGCTCTGATACCACCTGATCTGAAAATAGAAGGTTGACTTGTTACGCTATGCAAGCACCCTCTACTTCATTAAAAATAAACTTTACAGGACCTTGCTTCATGTGTTAAAATATGCAAAATAAAATTATGTGTTAAGTTCATGCATCTTCTTGTAAATGTTCATGTGTGAGAAAACGTTCTTTTAGATGGTTAAATATATACTTTAAATAAATACACAGCAACAAAAATTGTAGCAAATAAACCATCAAACTCACAACAATAACAACATGATAAAGGAGTTCACCCCTCTACGGGCTACATCTCCTTGAGCCTCCATCAATGGACTTGGCTCTCTGGGATTAATTTGTCAAAAGTTATTTTACAAGATGCTACTCAACTCCAATGGAAATTATGACTATACCATTGGGATCAGAACACATAAAAACCCCAAAAATGACTAATAAAACTCTGAAAACGGATCATGGCTCATCTGGGCATAACCTCTTCTACATGTGGCCATAAGCTTCACTGAGCTTCTCTTTGGAAAAAACACCTGTAAAAGTCCTCAAAATCCTCTAAAACCTATCCCAATGTGTTTAGAGCATAACAATTAGCCAAAAATGACTATTCAGTCACAGAAAACAAATTTGGACTCACCAAAACATGACCGCAATCAATGAGGGCTTCAAGCTCCCTGGAGCTTCCTGAAACTTCAATGGTTAAAATCCAGCAAAAGAAGTCTTCGAATGGCCTTGATAATAGTGCCAATGGATTCAGAACGTCCAAAAACCCCTAGCTGGGCTTTTATGGCACCTCAATCGGCCAAAAAATGAGAAAGATAGGCCTCCTGCCATCCTCTTCCTTCAAGCTTGCCGGCTCTGGTTCGCCAAAACGCACATTTGTGTGCTTGAACCCAGAACACGCTCCAAAATCGTGTTTAAACCCAGCACTGTGCACAACCGAAAAATGGTCCAAACTGTAGGACGGTTAGGGCGCTCCCAACCCCTAACCACCTAGCACCTGGGCACATGTAGTCCTCCATATGACCTTGCGCATTATAAAAAGGGCTAAACCGTAACTGTTTGAAACCACCTGCGCACCTTTCCATATAACCAATGGTCATATAACAAATATAATAGAACCAGGGATTAACAAAAATTCACGCCATTCCAAGGAGGTCGGGGCTGGATCCATTACAACCAACTCCCGCATGGTATATACATATGGTTACATGTGATAAGTGATATGACCGCGGGTCGGGGCTAAGCCCCGGCGTGATCCCCCGCTGTTTAACACAAAATGTAAATTCAAATACAATCAAACTTATATACATATTAAGTCACAACCAATGGTCCGTTGGTCGGACGGTCTTTGCGAAGGCGTTATGTGGAGGGGAGGTCTGGGGGTCGAACCCCACGGACTCCACCATAATTTTACATAACGACCAAAAGCCAATAAAGGGGTGCCACGTGGTAGCCCATGACTAGGCCACGTGGCACCTCACCATTTGCCCAATAACTGCCACATGTCGCAATGTGATTCGCTCAAATCTGCCAATCCGAAACTAACACGTCACCTACCACGTCAGCATATATGGTCAAGCCACGTCACCTTTGCCACATCAGCATTCGTACGGACTGTACGGACTGTACAGTCAACGTCCTTTTTTTTGCCTATTTGACGATTCAAATAGATTTCAATATCTCTCGCTCTCAACGTCCGTTTGAGACGAAACAAGTTGCGTTGGATTCGTGATGATGAGGGCTACGCTCTCGTTTGTTTTGAGGCAATTCCGAGAACGTTGATATTTGAGCTAAAATTTGACCCTTGGTCCAGATTTTGATCATCCAGACACAATTTATCCTCAAACCCTTAGTCCAAAGACCACTAAACTGGCCCATCTAGGCTCAACGTCGAAACCCTGGCTCTAATACCAAACTGTAACACTCTTTTATACTGTAACGCTCTGATACCAAACTATAACACCCCCATTCCGGGCCGAGCAGGTGCTACTTCACGGAATAACAATCTCATACTTAATTCTATATATAAGACATTCATTTAAGCAAATGAAACACATTTAACCTCAAAGTAACCATAATAATTAATGCTATTATAAATAATTAATGGCTTTAACATTAAATCATTTGCACAACAAAATACATGATAAATATAATACACAGACATGCAGAAAAGTAATTAAAACATCATCTGGTACTTATCTTTGAAACGGTGGTAATTCCACCAAACAGGTGCAGGCCTTCCATGAACCTCCCAACATTAGACCACACTGCTCATCAAGCTCAGTAGTGGGTCACCCCCGAGCTGGGACTAAGCTCCACCCCCAAGGCAAGGAATCCTAGGCTAGGCTGAGGTTACAGGGAAAACACACAGTCACAAGGAAGGGATTCTCTCCCAGGAGCCACTTATGCCCACTGCCCACAGACTCTCCTTCCCCACATGCCTGTTCCACCCCAGTAGTATACACCTTCTCTCTCACCTAGACAATCCTTCGGTGCTAACCTCCCTTGCCTTGGGTTTCAACAACAGACCGGACCAAAAGTCTCTGAGATCAATGGCAACTATAGGGTTTCTTCCAGGAGTTCTCTCCTTCCTCTGTGCACTCTCTCACTTGGAGAGAGAGTCGCTCACATGCCCAACAACCTGTTCTTCCAACTTCAACCACCTCTCTCACCTGGAGAGAGTGTTGTACAAACTAGACAACAAGCCACACAGGTTCAAACACTACACATCCACCACAATCAACGAGAATCCAGACACAAACACCCCAGGGCAACTACAGACAGGTGCAACAGCATAACCAGGCTTAGCAAGGACGAGACACTTCCGTTTTCTCAATATGGCAACACATGATAGACTCACACTCTGTACTCTCAGGGATGCATGACGAGTTGTCCATGCAGGGGTCGATTCAGACTCCACGGTTTAGAAAAAAGAAGGGGTGTATCGACTTTCCAGAACAACCATAGACTTTTTCCCGAAATCAACATAGGCTTCTGGTTCAGGGGATGTACGGTTCAGAAGATGCACGAGGTCTCCTGCAGAGGTCACGCCGGTTCACTCTCAGATGGTCGGGTAGAATGGGGGAGGAACCCCCAACACGGCTCATCTCAGCCATTTTATTTGCATGAGCTTGGGTTGACACTTGTCACCCGTGAAGCTGCATGCTTCCATCAACGTGCGTTCCTCCCACCATTTGGAAGTCACATGTCATCCCAAAAGAACTTAGGATAAAAAACATATTACTCACAAGGTCTTTTGGAATAATATTAAAATATTATTCCCAAGACTTGAGCGCTTAGGTTTATCCCCTAGGCTCCACACTTAGCCCCCTTTTCCCACCTTCTAGCCCCTAATCCCTTGCCCACTCTGTGGAATCTTAGTCCCCCATCACTCATTCATCGTGGTCGGTCTGAACGCGATGATTTTATATTTTATTAATGTTCTGCATTGATATATGTACAAAATCAGGCTCTTGGCCTTCAACCCTTAGGCTCTCTGGCCTAACATTCACATAAGCCCACCATCTTATATAAACTTGTCTCACCAGCCTATAAAACATATTTACAACCCATTTCATAACCTAGATTTACAACAGGGCTCAGCCTTGGGGACATTACAAATTTAGTAGTGGAACGAGTAGTTAGGGTGGTTCACTCCACATCTTTGAGAGTTGTAAATTGGTTTGGTAATTGGAACTAGATGGTTGCTCCATTGGATAATCATGTGTTGGTCTTGGGGCAGGACTTTCTCATATTTTCTAAGGCAGTTCCAGTCACGCACGCATGTTGCTTGGTTTTCTTGGATGAAGCAAAAATGCCAAGTATGTCCATGATGATGAAGAGGAATCTTGGATGTGGTGACTTATGAGTCAGCTCAACCCACACCACATATAGACACGATGGTCCACCCAATGGTTGTGGTGGTTGGAGGGTGTCGTGAGGTGTATATATCGACAAAGGTGGAGCAAGCCAAAAGATATGTGACGAAGGGACAAAGACTCAACACTTGAAGTGAAGGGTGAAGACTACAACTCAGGTGGAGAGGAAGAGATGCAAAGAGATGGATGATAACTAGCCAAGAGTGGGGGTGCACAAGAATATTCAGTGAAATCTTGACACAGGAGGCACACTATGAGGTAGAACTAAAGTCTTGTGGGTTCTTGGTGAATGGATCCTTGTGACAGGAAGAGATGGTTAAGATTGTGGTGAGCACACATCTAGGGAAAACTACAAGGGTGTGAATATTGTTGTGATAGTGAAGTCTAATGGGGTGAATGTGTGTATGAGAGGTTTGTCTTGGTGAGGTGAGGCGAGTCATGCGACTCTACCCATGTTGTAAATTGAGTCAATAATGCTCATATTGTAACTTTGTTCTGCATAATAAAGACAAGCCAGGTGTTAGGAACCACTGGTGCCACCCGCACTATAAAATAGTGTGTCTTGTATGTTTCACAAGTGTTCTCTTTGTTTTGTGATTGTATTCTTAAATTACTAAGTGTTGATAGTGATCACAAATTGTCTAAGTATACAAGTGAGTCACATAAAGTAGGAGTGTGACTTGCTCATAGCCTAGAATGAAGTATGGGTATTCTCTAAGTGAAGAGGTGTAGTCCGGGCAAAGTATCCTTGGTGTTGTCAAGCTGCCAAGTGAGAACCGTCGCGGTGTTGCATGAACCTCAAATGTGGGCAACTTGGTTGCGCCAAGTCGGAAAAGACCCTGGGCACACGGTGGGCGTGTGACATCATCCACTTCAATTGGCATGATTTTTGAAATTTGTACTATTGTTTTTATCAAACTACATATGGTTAGGTGATAATTAATGACAATCTCCTTACCCAAGATATAATGTTGTCATTGTTTCATAAATGGGACAATTGCATAAAGCTCATAATTTTAGGCTAAATAGTTTTGTATGACATAGATGGAGTATTCAAAATGGTACACAACATGGTAGCATGTATTCCATTAAATATAGGTTGATTCTAGCCTACTATGGATCTCCACAAAGTTGGCCTTTTTAACAGACCCCAAAATTATCATTTTTCACAAAATTTGATATTTCGGATAGACCCAAAACTTTGTCAACAAACAATTCACGAAGTTTTTCCTTTTTAATAAATCCCATAAGTATCATTTTCATGAAGTTGGCATTTTATTAATACACCCTAAAATATGGCTATTTTCACTAAGTAGGCATATTTTTGTATACCCCAATTTGTTTTTAATTTCATAAAGTTGTAGTTTTCTTATGAACCCAAAACTACCAATTTAATGATGTCGTTGATTTTTATAAACTCATCAGTATTGACAACCATATATGTGAGTTTGAATTACTCATGTCCCTTAAAAACTTGATGTTGTGTATGTTGAACACAAATGTGTGTGTGTGTGTGTGTGTGTGTGTGTGCGCGCACACATACACACACGCGCGCGCGCACAATACTTCCTTTACTAAAATTATGTTTTCTCTATCTCATTAAAGGTCATGAACCAATAAACTTGTTCTAGTTCCATACTTAGTATGGACAATTAAACTTTGCATATGATGAATTATTCTAATTACTCAACGATCCTTCTTCTTGAAAACATAATCATATTCTAATATTTGCAAAGGGGTTATTTTCCTATATTCTATTTGTCTTGACTTTATCTAGATCATAAAGACTAAGATAAAATGATGTAATGAAATTATGAAAACTAAGTTCATAGGAGGAGATGAAAAATAAGGTACAAGTTAAGGATGTTATCTGTACACGTAAAACATTTCAGTTTGACATAATTTGAAGTTTAATTGCACCAAAAAGTGCTCTACAACCCAATATGAGGGAGATGTTGTCACATAACGTATGTGACAACATAAAATATATTAAATCTCTCTCTCTCTCTCTCTCTCTCTCTCTCTCTCTCTATATATATATATATATATATATATATATATATATATATATGAGCAACAACAAATTCAAGAGTAAGAATATTTTGTTTCTTGGAATGTTGTAAATTTTTTGGCAACTTTTAGGGTTTTGAATTTACATCATTTAGGATCAAATAACTTTTGGTGTGTTTCTATTGGGCCTCAGTTTTGACAGGTTTTCAAGGAGTATTTCACTTAACATTCCAGGATTATTTTATACATTTGTACCTTCACTACCTTTTATTATCCTATTTCATCTATTATCATCCATTTTCACTCATGTAAACTTCATTAGGCATAAAAGTGATAATATGGTTGAATTCTTATGTTTTGATGATTACTTAGAGTATATGTTATGATGTCCTAACTCACTCCTAAAATTTGTAGCAGGTTTTGGTCATTTCTATTTACTACCGGAATTGCAATCTATGTGACTACTTGAATTGCAGGCTTTGACTACCAGAATTCTTGTAGCAACTTTCTTCTAGAAGCAATTTTTCCACGACGTTTCCAAACATATGAAGATGAATTTGGAAAATCCAAGACATGGGTTTTTTGCAGGATATGATAATTTTCATAAAAACATAGGAAAATTTCCCAAAAAATGTATGACCAGTGAAATATGGGCAGATCTTCAAGAAATATTTTCCCATAAATTCGTGTTTTTGACAGGATCCTGTGACTGCCTTGACGACTATGATACTTGCCAAACCTTGTAGTTGATTTGAGGACATGGTTTTGTTGAAGAAAGTGTACACATGGATACATATTGTCTAAATCAACCAAAACTACAACAATGAAAACATTGATCGTGGTCAAACCTTCCAGTGACTAAATCCTTTAGTATGCGAGTATATCGCGATTTCATACCTTTAGGAACGAAATCGTAACGATATTATTGGGTATGTGTTATATTATTTGCACGACTAGAACTAGAGTTTGTGTTGCACTAGGCGTGTAGGGGGTTAAGGGGTCATGGCGTTTTTGCGTCCATTTTTTGCAGTTTTTCGGTACATGGTTTTCTAATTCTAGTTTAGTAATTAGGGTTGTTGACTAATCTGGGTCAATGGATTAGGGGTTGGATGTCACGGGATCCTATATATTTTGTATTGTAAACAATGAAGAATATGATAACTAGAAGATTAGAGGTGCATCTCTAAACAGGTTGTTGGTTTTATCGATTTGGGTTTCTAGGGGAAATTTCTTTGTGTAATGTGTGTGAGTGTGTGTGTGTCATTGTAGCTTTTCTTTTTTATTAAGAATGTGTTTGCAGTAATTAATTGTACCAAGTTAAAATCTACATTTGGTATCAGAGTTGTTATTGTCTTAAAGGGGATGCCTTTGTGGCTAAGGGTTTGGCTCAAGTATGTGATAAACCTTGTTACAGTGGGAGATCTGTGGTATTAATTCTTTAGGTGGAAAAAAATGGAGAGCAGTTTGAAAATAAAGATCGAGAAATTTAATGGGCAATTTTTTTAGCTTTGGAATCTCAAGATGGAATACCTATACACAAATCAATAGATCAGTGTGGATCCATGTATTGCACCTACAGGAGTGTCAGAATAATATTGCGAAAAGTTGGATCGGAAGGCGAAGAGCACAATCCAGCTGCGTCCCTCAGATATAGTATTATTGATTGTGTCAGGGGAAGCTACGACCAATTCATTATGGAACAAGTTGGGGACTTTGTATCAGTCTGAGTCCCTAGTAAACAAATGTTTCCTACGGAAAAACTTATATAACCTGAGGATGAAATATGGAGACTCGATGATAGAGCATCTGAATACCTTCACTACAATGGTAAGTCAGTTATTATCTGTTGATATTAAGATTTCTGATGAAGATAAGTGTATTGGTTTATTGTTCTCCTTAACATAATCATGGGATATTTTTTTTGAGGCCATAGGTAGTAATAAAACTACTTTAAGTTTCGATGATGTAGTCTCATCATTGTTGTCGGAGGAGATGCGGTGGAAGAACATAGAAGGACATAGTGTAGATGCATTATTTACAAAAGAACACTCCCGAGAAATAAATAGATCTAAGTCCTCAAGTGGGAGATCCAAATCTAAGGGAAGATCTAAATCTCCCAAAAAGTTTCTAAAGGTATGTTGGATATGTGGAAAAGAAGGGAACCACAAGAAGCAATGTATATCCAAAAGTGTTGAGAGAGGGAGGGATCTGAAGATGCTCCTTCTATATAAGGAAAACCCTCCACAAAAGAAGGAGGGGATGTGTACTTGTCTTCTTCAAGCACACATGGAGATCATGAGGCATGGCTGGTTGACTCATGCACATCCTTTCATATGACTCCCCACTAAGAGTGGTTATGCGAATATGAAAGGTATGATGGAGATGATGTTTTCCTAGGTTATGACTCAACAAAAAATATCATAGGACAAGAAAAATTCAAGTTGAAGCTCATGGCTGGAAGGATTAAAACACTCCCTAGTGTTTTGCACATCCCAGGATTGGCCAAAAATTTGATTTATGTAAGGAAAATGGACGATGCATGGGTAAAAATAGTGTTTGAGAAAGAAACATGTAGGATGGTTCAAGGATCAATGGTGTTGTTGAAGGGAGTTCAGATTGGAACTCTATATAATATGTAGGAAAACACTATTAGTTATGGATGCAATAGTTTCATTGTTCCTGAGATTGGAGCTGAAGAAGAAAAAACTCCTACAATCTTTGAAGAAAAGACTATGTTGTGGCATCAAAGACTGGGGCATATCGAAGAGAAGGGCCTTCGAGTACTACATGGTAAAGG
This sequence comes from Picea engelmannii, assembly GCA_009831015.1. Classification (NCBI taxonomy): domain Eukaryota; kingdom Viridiplantae; phylum Streptophyta; class Pinopsida; order Pinales; family Pinaceae; genus Picea; species Picea engelmannii. The sequence continues at coordinate 96,711 of ML780682.1, forward strand.
TATGGTTGAAGGTATGTCTAACTACTCTCTAGATTTTTATTTATGTGAATATTACGTATATGGGAAGCATAATCGTGTAAGATTCCCCTCTAGTGCATTGAGGGCATAGGAAATTTTACAATTGTTGAACAATGATGTGTTTGGACTTGTGTTGGTTCTATCACTGGGAAAATCTATGTACTATGTCTCATTTATAAATGAGTTCTCAAGGAATACATGGATATATTTCCTTAGGAGGAAATCTAAAGTCTTTGACATGTTTAAAGAGTTTAAGGCTCTTGTGGAGAATCAAATAGAGAAAAGAATTAAGGTGTTGAGGACGAATATAGGTGGAGAGTTTTGCAGAAATGAATTTAAAGAATTTTGTAAGAAGTGCATTATAGAAAAGAAGAATACTACTCCATATACACCTCAACATAATGGAGTTGCAGAAAGGATGAAGAAGACGTTGATGGAAAAAACAAGGTGCATGCTCAGTGGTGTCGGGTTAGGACAAGAATTTTGGGCAGATGTAATGGGTACTACATGTTACATGGTCAGTCAATCACCCTCATCAAAAATGGGTGACAAGACTCCACACAAGGTATGGACTGGTAAGAAACCCTCTCTCACACATATTAGGGTATTTGGTTGTGATGCCTATGTTCATGTTCCAAGGGAAAACAATAGTAAGCTAGATAAAAGGGCTAAAAAGTGTATCCGTATTGGGTATAAATATGGTCTAAAAGGTTACAATATTTGGAACCCAGAAACTAAAAAGGTAGTGTATATCCGAGATGTGGTATTTAGAGAAATCAAAGATGTTATTAAACAAGAATTCCTACCAAATGAAGAAGAACCAAAAACAATATCATTTGAATTGAAGGATAATGAATCAAACTCTACAAAAGAACAATAATAATAAGAAGAAGAGCCTCATACTCCAATATTGATGAGATCGGTCCAGGAAAGAAGGAAACTAGAAAGGTATACTCCACCTAATTTCTGTTCAAAATTTTCTTTGTCTATTACTGATGATGATCCTAGAACTATAAGGCAGGCAGTGAATTTAGAGGGTGGAAAACTCTAGAAAAAGGCCATGGTGGAAGAAATGGAAGCAATGGAAAAGAATGAGGCTTGGGATCTGGTGGATTTTTCGACTAGAAGAAATCCCATTGGAAACAAATGGGTGTTTAAGAAGAAGTTGAATGCAAAATGAAAAGTGGAGAAATGCAAAGCTCGGCTAGTAGCAAAAGGTTATTCCCAAGTAGAGGGAATTGACTTTAGTGATATTATTTATCTTGTTTCCAAATTAATTTCTATTAGATTTATTTTATCTATTGTTGTTGCGTTTGATTTTGAAGTAGAAAAAATGGATGTGAAGACAACATTCCTACATGGGGGATCTACAAGAAGAAATCTTCATGAAGCAGCCAGAAGGATTTACAGTGAAGGGAAAGAAAGAGTCAGTATGCAAGATAAAAAAGTCCATGTATGGTTTAAAGAAATCACCAAGGATGTGATCTCAAAACATTGATAATTATATGTTGGGACTTGGCTTCACAAGGAGCAAAGTGGATCATTCTGTGTATTTCAAATTAATTGGTGATCATCTTATTTATTTGGTCTTGTATGTGGATGATATGTTGTTGATTGAAAACAACAAGGAGATTGTCCAAGATGTGAAAACTCAATAGTCCTCTAAATTTGACATGAAGGATCTTGGTGCTGCAAAGTTTAGTTTGGACATGGAAATTAAAAGAGATCGGGCAAACATGAAACTTTGGTTAAATCAGAGGAAATATGTCGAGATAATATTGTAGATATTTAATATACAGGAATGAAAATTGGTCAAGGTTCTTATTCTTGTAGGTCTAAAGTTATTTGCGGATTAGTGTCCCAAGGCACAGGAAGAGGAAGAGGACATGTATCATGTTATGTATGCTAGTGCGGTTGGAAGTTTGATGTATGCAACGGTTTTTACTAGATCAGACATTTGCACATGCAGTGGGAGTTTTGAGCAGGTATATGTCAAAATCAAGGAAGAAGAATTGGACAACAATAAAAATGATTTTCAGGTATTTGTATGGCACTACTAGTTATGGATTTTTCTACCAAGGAAGACCAGGATTGGAGAGAGTGTTGGAAATACATGGGTTTGTTGATGCAGACTGGGTTGGAGATTTGGATCGTAGAATATCTACAAGCGGGTATATGTTTAACCTGTTTGGAGGAGAAATCTGTTGGATGAGAAAACGAAAATATGTAGTGAAACTCTCAACTACAAAAGTTGAATACATGGTAGCTACTCATGCAAGAAAGGAATAAGTATGGTTACAAAGATTGTGTTAAGGTATTGGGTTCGTACAAAAAGTTGTAAGCATAGATTGTGATAGTCATAGTGTAGTCTTCTTGGAAAAGAACCTAATTTATCATTCAAAGACAAAACATATTGATGTTCAATATCACTTTGTGAGAGACATGGTTGAAGAAAAAAATGTGTTGTTGATGAAGGTAGACACTTTGAAGAATCTTGCAGATTCACTAACAAAATCTGTGAACATTGAGATGTTCTCTTGGCTATGGTCATTGTTGACTATGTAACCTTGTAACCCCCTATATGCAAAGAAAACAACGAGTGGGAGAATGTTGCGTAATATGTGTTATATTATTTTCACAACTAGAACTGGTGTCTGCATTACGTTGGGTATGCAAGGTTCATAAGGGGGCGAAGGCCCCTTGTTCGAGGGGTTCGTAGGGTGTTTTTTGCGTCAATTTTTGGTGATTTTTCAGCACATGGTTTTCGTCAATCGTTTTCTAATTCCAATTTAGGAATTAGGGTTGTTGACTAATTCAGGTCAATGGATTAGGGGTTTGGATGTCGCGATATACTATATATACTATATTGTAAACAATGAATAATGTGATGAATAGAATATTGGAGGCGCGGCTCTAAACATGTTGTTGGTTTTTTTTCGGTTTGGATTTGGTAAAAATATTTGTGTAATGTGTGTGTGTGTGTGTGTGTGTGTGATTGTATATTTTTTGTTTTATTAAGAATTTGTTTGGAGTAATTAATTGTACAAGGTTAAAATCTATAGATATGAACAAATGCATAATTTTATTTTGTTTATTGATTCATCTGAATCTGATACTGTAACTTCCTAGTTATATTTTAGTGGATTTGGCACAGGATTGGATGCCAATAATTACTTGTTAGAATTAAAATGTAATTATTGTATTGAAGGAATTTGTGCCTAGGGAACATAGATGGATCATAGCAAGCAATAGAGGGGAAGCGAGACTGAGACTTTGTTGCAATTTATGTACTTTGTTTTTATGAAATACAAAGCAATTTTATGTGTGTTCAGTTCTTGAAATTTTAAGTTTGTAGGTATGCAGTGGGTGTACTTCTAAGTGAAGGAAGAGCCCCCTTCATCTTAGAAATAATGCCCTAGTTTAGTTTTACTTGAGCATTAGAATAGTATGGTTTCAATTGTTTACAGAGTATATGCATTTTGCAGTTTCGATTATTCAATTCTTGTAGCAGGTGTGACAAGATTTTGTATTGTTAATTAATTGATGATGCAATTTTATTCATTTTGTGTGATTCAAACTAATTCTTTTTGGAACGGGATTCTCATGCTTACTTGTTTATCAATGTGAATGGTGATTCTCTAAACAAGGAGTTGTCAGAGTTGCAATCTATGCACACACTTGTCACTAATTCTTCATTGCTTGGCAACTGGTAATGATAGAACCCTTGCCTGCATTTATTAGTTCCTTGTTTTGATTACTTATGTTTCTGAATGAAAGTTGACAATCTAACTTATGAAGTGAATCCAACGGAGTACTGTTGAATACAAAACTTTGTATTCAACCTGTAATTCTACCTTAGAATATTCATTGTTAGATGAGAAACCATTTCCTCATAGTTTTCCTTTATAGTTCATTAAGGAGTGGTGTGTTAGTTGAAAAGTTTTAAACACTTTGAGGTTAATTTTTCATATGTCGTGCCTAGCACTTCGTAAGTTTACAAACCTGGATTGATGATTAAATGTACCAGAATTATTACCATATAATTCGACTCACAATTTCCTTTAGTGTAAGAAAACATCTCATCCATTCATAGTTTGATTTATATAGGATTTTTTAGCATCTATGAATCGATCTATGGCTTTTCCAGTCTACATTTTAGCTAGATTATAAATAATTTTAAAAATATATAGATAAATTTCATAACATATTTTTATTTAACTTTACCACAAATCTTAAGAATCTGTCAACCCAAGAGTTAAAAAGATCCACTTTTGATTTCCTTTATCTAATTGAAATTGTTGTCCCCTAAAAGTAGTTATTGGTAATTCATAATGTGTACATGACCAAAAGGAAATAATATTTGCTCAAACTTAACCTTTAAACTTAAAACCAACCTAGATCCATCTTAACTCTCGATTTACAAAGCACTAAGAGGGATTAGATCCCTTAAGGTGTAAACATTTTGTAGAGTGCAAAACTTGAGGAAATGTTTGCACCTTGATGGATTTGATCCATATTGGTGCTTGATAGATCCAGAGTTAACATGGATCCTTTTAAGAAATTGGAATCTATTTATAGATATAGGATTTTTTGGGAGGGAAACTTGCAACTAATTATAAATTGGATTGTGAAATATTTATGAGGTGTATGTTTTGGATGTTATTCCCATGTTGTTTATAAATTTTAGATGTATGTTTTGTATGTTATTATATTAGTATATTAGCTTATTCAAATAAAGTGGTATACTTTATTATAATACACTGATAAATTATTCTTAATACACCTGCATCATGACAACTTCACTATATTTTCCAAATTACAATCTTATGGACTAATTACAATAATGTTAAATATACACCTACAACTTTGCCTACAAGTTTTCAAGAGGATATTGGATATTGTAAACTAAACTTTTCATGGATGGCAAGTAAGGATAGAGACTAACTTCATATTGATATGGCATTTTCTTTGATAACCAATACATGGTCTTCTCTACCATCCTTTACTTGAGCTAGAAGTTTGGGCTTACTATGTGCCATCTTTGGGCTTGGAAACACGCGCGCGCGCACGCGCGCACACACACACACACACACACACACACACACACACACACACACACACACACACACACACACACACACACACACACACACACACACACA
>ML780682.1:101910-138469 GCA_009831015.1 Picea engelmannii
AAAGAGACTAACGTCATATTGATATGGCATTTTCTTTGATAAGAAATACATGGTCTTCTCTACCATCCTTTACTTGAGCTACAAATTTGGGATTTATAGGTGCCATATTTGGGTTGGAAACACACACACACACACAGACTTCATGGTATCTCCCCTCTTTCATGAATTTCTAGATGGAGGACCATTGTAATGTCCCATTTTTGACTCGTAGAATATACTATGTTAAATTGGGTATTATTCAGATGATGTGGTTATGTGACTAGAGTCAAGCCATGTGGATTGAGTTATAATGGTCTAGGATGTATTGTAAATGTTCGTAGCATGAAGCTCAAGGCCAAGGCCTCATGAAAAAATGTGTATGAGTCCCCATAGTGGAATAGGATTATGGTGTGTTATGTTATGTAAACTCGTGAATAAAAGGAATCTACATAATAATATAAATCCACCCAAAAGTTTGCTTTAGAAGCAACAAGGGAACCGTGATACCACAAGAGGGGAAGAGGAATGGGGGTGCATGGGTGATATGAGTTGAAACTTGTACTTCAAAGGTAAAACCTTTCCTTCCCATGCTTCCTTACAAACATTTCCCATCAGTCTTTGACTTGGGTGGTCCCTGGATGTTTCCCCATGCTTCTTGATAAGGGTGGACTTGTCCTATACAAACACTTGGGAAAAATCTATAGTTCATCCTCATTGATGGATCACACTCCATTCTTACACTACTCCATTCAAATTGGGAACATTATTTTTCCATTCATATTTTCCTTGGTATGAATAAAATTGTGTGAAGCCATGGTTGTTTATGAATGCAAATGAAAGAGAATTTGATGAAGTCATGAAGTAAGATATTGTGGAAGTTGGGTATTTATTGTTGAGAATTTGAGGAGGAAATGGGATGGTTTTGATGATAAAATTGGTGATTCACTCCTAAACAACTAGGTTGGTAGACTGTACTTGAAAATAGATAAGTATTCATAATTATCTCCATGTGGAATGCTAATGTTTAAATTTTGGCTTCCTTCCTTTCTACAGTTGGTTGCTTCCTTGTTTTGTGCCAAACCTAATGCAAAGTAACCACTTACATTGGTACCAGTCCTTGATTGTTTCTTTGTGCGCACCCCACCATCTTGCAGGTGTTTCCTTGAGTGCTATATCTAGGGCTAAGAGCCTCTAATTTTCTACCACTTCATCTTTGTATCATGTTAAGAATACTTCTAAGTCGTTCACCCCATGGAAGCTGGCAGACTCCCTTATCTCTGTACCTACCCATCTTACTACACAGTATATTCTTGCGCATCTTCTTATGGAGACTTCGTGTAACCTCTTCTGCCAATTTTCTAAGATTTTTTTTTAGTCTGACACACATGAGGTGATGCTTCACCAACTGAGTATCCCATATGCAGTTGGGTTCACGTAATATTCATCTCACGTAGTTTTTTTGTACAACTGGTTAATTTCCTCTAGGTCCAAGCAAGTAGGTTCTACGAACCTTTCCCCTTCTAATAGGTTCAATGGTGCAATGACTCTGTATTCTTCTGACTCGAAGGTCATCTTTTGTTTCTTTAAGTAGATTATGGCCTGGTTATCAAATTCCCAGTCCAAGCCCAACAATGCCGGATAAGGTGTTGTGCCATCCACTATCTCAATTACTTAGAAGTCGGCTTTAGTCCTTACTCCGTCCAGGTCTACTGTTACTCCTTTTAGTCTTCCAATTGGTAGAAATTTGTGTTGATTTGCTAGTTTCAGCTGAATAGGTAAATATCCTAATGTGGTTTCTCCCATACATTGCCATGTCTTCTTGGGCAATACATTAAATTTGGATCCTAAATCCAGTATAATGTCTCCCATGTTAAAATCTTCAATGTTGGCGTTCAGCCTGAATTCCCTACTTGTTCTCCTCCTTGTATGTAGGTTATTGATTGTTTTCTGTTCTAACTTTCCTTCTACTTCTACGATGCATCTTTCTAGCATATTTTGTAATACTTTAACAGAGGATGGATCATTTAGTATTCTAACACGAATTGAAAAAAAACCTTAATGGTACTTACTTGTCCCAGTGGCTGTAGTTTTTCGGTGTGATCCAACGATGGAGGCATCTCGTATTCTGGTACTTCCTTATTATGTTGCACAGTTGATGCCGATTTAATGTATGGATTTCTTGAATATCTTCTTCTCGTTTTGTGCATCAACCTGCTTCCTTGGTTCGACATTCTTCTTCACCCATTGGTGTTGTACTGGCTCTTGTCTTACTGCGTTGTTCCCTGTTTTAGCTCCTCCTCGTGTAACTATGTTGATGTTTCTCCCTTCATCCCTTTCTTTTGCTGAAATCCACTGAACATTCTAATTGTTCTGATTCCTCTTTTCCTGGATTTTCCCTAATAGTGTCGGACATTCTTCCGTGTCATGATCTGATGCACGGAAATACATATAGGTCGCTGGTGGAAGTGGACATTCTCTTGCATAGTGTCCTGGTTGTTGACAGTTGTGACATACAATTGGTCCTCTACCTCTTCCAAAGCCTCATATTTCTCTTCCTCCACCTCTGTAGCCAGCTTGATCCCCTCATGATGCGTTATATTGAGGCACCTAGTTATACTGCGTGGTATTATAATGTGGCTGTGTGGTATTATACTGCGGTTGCGTAGTGTTATATTGTTGTTGTGCAATGTTATACTGTTTCTACACAATATTGTACGGGGATGGTACTTGGTTAAATTGAGGTGTGGCTTGCCCAGTCATCACTTATGCCTGCACCCTGTATGCATCTAATGTTTTTTCCCTCATCAAGTCCATGGTTCTGCAATCTTTTTCATCATGGCCTACTGACTTGCAAAAGTTGAAATATGATCTCTTCGGTACTGTATGGTACTTCTGCATCATTTGGCAGTGGTATGGATCATGACCCTATTTCTTACAGATCTCACACCATAGTCCTCCTGTTGGTAATGGATTTGGAATTCCTGCTGCCATGTACTGCGCGAATGTTGGACATTCGTTCTTATGGTGTCCTTCTGTCCTACATCTGGTACACCAAATGACTTCTCTTTTGTACTTACCTTTGTTCTGGTTCAACTGGAACGTTAGTTTATTTAGATCCTCCTTCAGCTCCTCTATGGATGGATCTGTCTTCTGATATTAGTTCTCTTCCAATTGTAGGGATGCTTGTAAAGTCTCTTCCTGTGTCTGAAACTTTTGTTGTCGCAATGGATACTTCAAGTGTGGTAGCAGTGAATTGAAAAATAGTTGCCTATGTTGCATATCTGTCATGACATATTTTATCTTTCCCTTCAATCATTTGAATCTCTAGTCAATATTCCATACAGATTCTCCTGGTTTCTGTCTAATCTCTATCATCTCATTCATGTATTGATCCTATGAACTCGGCTTATGGAACTCATTTATCAACAACTTATTTATATATCAAATCATTTTGGTTGTCCCTGACAGACTATTTGCAGCTAAAATCATATACCAGTCTAGTGCGCAATCTCATATACAAATTAACAAGTGCTTCTCCGGATCCTCCAACACTTCTCCTTTGAATTCTAGTAACTTGATGGTGGGATCATGTATTTCCATCCTAAATGTTGGACTAATCCCTTCATGCAGTGTAGATACTTGACTAATGCTTCATGAACTAGCTCCCCTAGTTGTTGTTCCTTGTGTATATGTACTTCATGTTGTCTTCCTTCTCCCGAAATTCGGTTTTCTAAATGGTGGTGTTCTTCTTGGTGTATTAGTTGCACATAGGCTTATGGGTTCCACAATGACACTGATATGGACAGGAGTGATGCCTTTTATTTCCGGTCTTGGACCTCTCATCTTCCTCTCATATGTTGTGCGCAGGATTTCCTCAATTTGCTCCACAGCCCGGAGATCCTCTACCTCCTCTTCATCACTTGCCAAGCCTTCCCTCACGGCTACGAATCTCTTCTTGGTGTTTACCTTATACTGGTAGGGTACTCCACTGTGCGTCTTTCCAGTTGTTTCCATGATCCGCTTGATCCAGTCTTCGTCCATCATAATGGGGTCCAAGGCCTCCTCCTTCTTTCCTTTATCTCCTTCTCCTTCCATCCCTCCTTCTCCTGCCAGTTCTTCCCCCATGTACACAAGGAAGTTTAGTTGTCTGAATCCATCGTCATTACACATTTTTTATATAGTAATATCTTAATGGAAGTATATAACGATCTGATGTACTTACCTCGATGTCCCTTCAAGAACACTTGTTCAACCACGCTGTACGACTTCGTTGTATCTACTGCAAACTCTGTGATAAATCTGACAACAATGTTGTCTAACCAGAAATATACTGCGCACATAAACTTATTATCAACTTGTTGTAGTTGCACGACCTCTTCAAGATTCCACTCTAGTTGTTTGATCCGATTTTTAGGATGGTTGTCTTTCAATATTTTTATCCACTCCTGTAATACATGCGAGAAATCATAGAAAAAGACTTCATGCAAGTCACTGAATATGTAATTGTCCAGATATTTGTGTGGTGTCAACTTTGGATTGTTGTTATATTTCTGTGCAAAATACAACTCCTTTGTCGTCAACTAGCTTTCTATATCTGCCTTTGTGGGATTCCACAGTCTCAACATTCCCAACTAGAATCTCATTATTTCAACGACATGTTGTTTGATTCAACATTCTTTTGACGTGTATTTCTCCAACCTCACATACCCAGTCCCATTTTCTTCCACACAACCGACAACATAACCATTTGTTGGATTTATTCTCTACTCTTTTGTTAGTATTACCATCACATATTGACCCTGGTTTAGATTTAGTAAGCTTCCCAACAAAATCCCTTTAAAACTATCGGCCCCTCTGGTAAACCAGAAGGCAACGTAGTACACAAAATGTATTGCACAGTCTCACCCGAGATAACTCTATGGGTGGATGCAATACTCAGGTGTTTGCAACCTGAGACTGAGCAAGACCTGAGGTTGTGCGCTACAAAATTTATTCATTCAATCCCATATCTAGTTATAACATTAATTCTATGCATGCATGTGGAATACTAGATCTACTTAGTTGCTTCATTTATCTAACATTAATAAATTAATCATACATAAAGATGCATTCATTCATTCACATAAAACAGTGTTACCAGGGTTCACCCCCTCCTGGGATACGTCCACAAATATTTGTCTCTCGATCTTTATTATAGTTTGGAAATACATCACGTCGCACATGGTTACAATCTTAACTCTTCCTCTCTCCCACAGGCTCCTCGATCCCTCCAAGGCTGATTAGATTGCACTAGTCTCCTCAACCTGCGATCTAACCCTTGGGATCGAGTTGCTCACTTCCTCTCTAGCTTACCATCTTAATGACTCATACAATTCTTACAACTCTCTCTCTTCATGTCTCCCTCTCGATGTCCTCTCTATCTCCCCATTTTCATCCCTTTCTATTTGCCCAATACTACTTATTTATATCTTCGGCTCACCAACCATTAAAATTCATTACAAAAACCCTAACCCTAGTGTCATTAGGCATTCCTTGCATGCTCTCTTTGCCTACTTCTCTTACATGTGCGGCTTTTCCTTCCAGTTGTCTTTTGCATGATTTTCCTCCAAAAATATCCTTTCTTCCTAGCTAGGCCTCATCCAACAATGGAATAAGATTATGGTGTGTTATTTTATGTAAACTCGTGAATAAAGGGAATATACATAATAATATAAATCCACCCAATTTTTTTCTTGAGAAGCAACAAGGGAACTATGATACCACAAGAGGGGAAGAGGAATGGGGGTGCATGGGTGATATGAATTGACACCTTTACTTCAAAGGTACAACCTTTATTTCCCATACTTCCTTAAAAACATTTCCCATCAGTCTTTGACTTGGGTAGTCCCTGTATGTTTCCCCATGCTTCTTGATAAGGGTGGACTTGTCCTATAAAAATACTTGGGGAGAAACCATTTTTCATCCTCATTGATGGATCACTCTCCATTCTTACACTACTCCATTCAAATTGGGAGCATTATTTTCCCATTCATATTTTCCTTGGTATGAATAAAATTGTTCGAAGCCATGGTTGTTTATACATGCAAATGAAAGAGAATTTGATGAAGTCATGAAGTAAGATCTTGTGGAAGTTGGGGATTTGTTGTTGAGAATTTGAGGAGGAAATGGGATGGTTTTGATGGTAAAATTGGTGATTCACTCCTCAACAACTAAGTTGGTAGACTGTACTTGAAAATGGATAATTATTCATAATTATCTCTATGTGGAATGCTAATGTTTAAATTTTGTTTGATGGACAAAGAATGAATTCAAAATATGCCCATCATTTTTTCTACTATTTGTATGTGCATATGAATTCTATTTGTATTGTTGTAGAGGTAGAATTTGATCTCACAATTGGTTAATTAAAGAAATGATTTCATATGGAGTCCCCCAATGCAAAAAGAAGGAAATTTGGTTCTTGAAAGTGGCTCAATCACTAGCCACAAGAGAAACCGGTAACTTATCATGGCTCAATTGGACTAGAACCTTAGTTGAAATATAACCAGAGACTTCGCGAGGAGATTTTCCTTGAAACAATTTGTTTGAACCGATTGAGCTAACCCATTAGGCTGGAAAGGAATAAATGAAAATGAGGGGCTTCCCCTAATGAAATGTCGTAGGATTATTGAGCCAAAATACTTAAGTGGATGGAAACTGAAGAATATTCATTATTTTGTTAAGGTATTAATTGCCAAAAAGTCTTTGGAGAGGATTGGATAATGTTGCCAGTGAAACCTATTAAAAAAATTTCTATTATGTGGAAGGCACTAGTTCTTTCCATCCCTTTATAGGGGAATGGGTTAGCCTAGAAGGTTGGTAATGGGAAGAGGGTACAGATTGATGTAGATCCTTGGATTTTCTTTGAGGGGAAATTCAAATTGTCAAATTCTTTGTTGAACCATCTTCACTAACAAGAAATCTACACTATAGTTGATGCAACAAGCCTTGCAATTTCCACATTCTGGAAAAAAGGTTGGAGAAGCACTGAAAATTTGGAATTACAAGGTAATGAAGTTACTAACTAGAAATCCTTTGTATAGAATTTATTTAGTAATTCAATCAGACTCAATTTGGATTTTGACCCACTTGTTTGATCAACCTGCGCATATATTCATTCATGTGATCTGAAATGAAAATATAAGAATTTCCATTATTTACTTATTGAGAGGTCGTGATATGTACTTTATGGTTTCAATGCGAAATGAGGAGAGGATTTTATGTGGAAATCAAATCAGAGTGTATTCTTATACTTTTCATCGTGTTGTCATGTGCATCCATTCTAGAATGATTTTGCAAACTTCAAAGATTTGATACGATTGTACAAGTCTATAGTTAGGAGTCGTTTTTCTCGACTTTTCACCCTTAGGAAAGTTGAAGATCCTATGTTTTACAGATCGAAGAGTCTCATCTGATTCAAAATTTCTATTTGTATCAGAACTGATAATTGTATGCCTATTCATCTCACAACTGGTAATTTCTATTCTTAACAATTTTCATGAACAATAAAAATAGAATTTATTTAAATTGTCTAAGAGGAGTATAAATGTGGAATAAAATATGTAATTATAATAAGATAATTTATAATAACATATAGATAACAATCACAAGACAAAGGCAATCCACAAAGTTACACTACAATTGCTAGTTGATGTTAGAGTGAGGGAGGACGCTATCACTTCAACTCCAACACTTGTAAACCAAGACACTTGAAGAAAAGTGACCAACAAAACATCCACAAAACAACATCGATAAACAATGACGACCAATATACAATGCTTTGTTTAGTCATAACCAAATGTTTAAATCATGGACAATGTCATATGATATTATATTTTAACTTGAAAAACCAATATTCAAAGACTTAGTATTGAATCCTTGCTTCTATTCCATACCTTTGTCCAAAATTCCAAGAAAATATTGTCCATGAGATCTTCATAGTACTTCTCCTCCTCTCTCCTACTTAAATAATCTTCAAGTTTGCTTGGGTTTATAATTTTTTTCATTTATTTTATCCTTATTTCTTTATTATTTAATATTATTATCAACAGGGGCTTGTCAGGTTGGTGAAAGAGGAGCATTATTATTGTCTCCACTAGGGTTCAATTCTCAGCATCAACATTGTTCAAGTCTCAACATCAACATTTTTTCCTCTATAGGGTCATTTGTGTTCATGCATGTGCTTACGATTGTGAGGTAAAAATCAAACCTCAAAACAAAAAAATTGATATCAATATCAACTTTAAAAAAAATAATAAGATCTAAGATAATGTTTTCTTAATTGTATATTTGACTTATCTCATTATAGGTTTACTTAAATTTCAAGTGTAAGCACTCGTTGTTGGGAATGTGTTATATTATTTGCATGGCTATCTCCACTCATTGTTCGTATGCGCTGGGGGGTCAGAGGAGGGGCCGAGAGACTTTGACCAAATGCTTTCAGATATTTTTGGTCCACTTTTTGCCTCGTTTTGGGTGGTTGTAATCTAATCCAAGTTAACAGATTAGGTCTTTGGATGTTGTGAAATACATGTATTTTGTATTGTGAGCAGTGAAGTTAATATAATGAAGAAGCTAGAGGTGTGACTTTAAGGTTTGTTGGTTTTCTTGGTTAAGGGTTTCTAGGGTAAATCTCTATGTATTATGTGTATACCATTGTTGTTCTTTTTATTTTGCTCAAGAATATGTATTGATTATTTAACTTCAAAGGTTTAAAACTTACACTCGTTGGATGTGGTATTAAATTCTGCATTCAATGACTAGCCACTCTACATACATGAAAAATGTGTTTCTTTTCCACGAAACATGTTTTTTTCCTATATTTCCATTTGATCTCACAGTGCAAAAAGAAACATGTCCCCTCCTATATTTCTAATTTAATTGTGGGTCTATCAAAAGTATGCATAATGTGTGCTTATTAGATGTGGAATTTAATTCTACATCTACACTTGAAATTTGAGTGAACCCGTAAAGTGATAAGTTTGAAATACTATTGAAAAAGTGTTTTTTTTTCTTTCCCTTTGGAAATTCATAACCATTATTTTATTATTTTAACTATTATTATATTATTTTCCGTAGGAGGCCTATTTTAGACCTCAAAATATCTCTAATATGAATCTTATTAATACAATGGAAGGATATCTTACTCGTGTGTATATGTTTGTGATGTATCATGATGATATCTTCATTGTTGTTTGTGTTGTGTGTGCTTTAAGTTTTGTTAGCTTTAATGAATGAAATTAAAGGTTAACTAATGGATCCCACACCCCAACTAAATGTCCAATACTTTTCACATCAATTAGTCGACAAGTATGTTGATGGGGCTTCTAAGAAAAATACATGTAATAGTGAGGCAAGAGGCACCATTCACATAAACTATACTTGTTGGTTGTCATTTGAATGTGGTTTAGGCATACGGACAAATCATTTGTATAAATCAAGGTAGTTTTCATTCTCATGCCCTTAGCACAAGAACATGGAGTCAAGGAATTGCAGATCTTTAGTGATCCAAAATTGATAATATATTGGCTAAATGACATGATTAAAAATTGTAACTCAAATATGAATGCAATCATTTAGAGAAAAAAGGAGTTGTAGGGAGGATTTAAGTCAGCTTCATGCAAGCATGTGATGAGGGAGCACAACCACTTATTAGAAAGTCTTTGAAAGAGATGATGTGATAGCCAAAGATATTTCCCTCTTGGTGACAAAATACTCTAGAGACTAGGAAAAGGCCCTCCTCAACCAATTTTTTTAATCTTTTCATCAATGTTTTTAGATATGTATAAACCATCTTCCATTTTTTAAACTTTAATTCATATACTAATTGGGTTAATCATTTTTGGATCTATCAAGGTCAATAATAGTCTTATTAGGATTGCTTTTTGATAGGATGGTGGAATCCTCCTCTTTCTAAAATTTACAGAAGCCTATATGGTCACTCTTTATACAATATATCTCTTTCTTTTAAATAATGTAAAAATATGTGTTTTTTCAAGGAAAAAATACACACATGTGTATGTATTTATGTCTATACATCTATGTGCATAATGACATTCATAACACTTTTTTTTAGAACAATATTTGTTGTATCAATGCACCCAATTTTTTTTTAATGACAGAGTCAGAACACTATTTGTTGTATCAGGGCACCCAAAAATAGTTTGGTTATGTGATTGTTAATAAATACCCAAAGAAAATCCAAAACTCAATGAAATGGACATCGATAATTATGAAATAATGGTTAAGAGTTTTTTGTATTCAGTAAAAATATGCCAGGTTTTATTTGCAGATTTCGTTTGTCATCTGTTATGTAGTATATTGCTTTGAAAACCAAGTATTTCCAAATTTATAAGGATGAGGTAGGATGTTTTGGACAATCATGCAAAATCTACCATCACAAACATAAGGATTTTTAGGACAATCATGCCTCATCTACCAAAACAGAATTGACTGGAAAGTGTTAGAATTGAAAATGCGGAAAACACAATTCACATATGATAATTAACAATCACAGATAAGAAACACAAAGATTTCACATGGTTCACCCAAATGTTGGGCTACGTCCACCAAGCATATGCATCAATTGTCTTATTATTCAGATCATGGAGATTACAATAGACTTGCAAGTTCTCACTATGTCTCTCTCTCTGCCTCTACGGGCTTACATGTATTTATATACATTTACAAGAAACTTATTATTAAATGCAATCCCTATCCATATTCTAACTTGGTCTATTTAGTTGCAACCAATACAGAATAATAGGATCCAAATCCATCCTTGGAAGAATTCGTTGTCACCAAATCCCAACAATCTCCACCTTGACAACAATTAACCTGATACCTTGCTCCTTCCTTTTGCTCATCACCTTTTCTACAAGCCAAGAGAAGCCAAGCACCATTGCAACTTATATAGTAAAACGAGTTTCATGATATCGCCTGTGTGACTTGCACGGGTTTGGATTTCCTGAGGGGTCACTCCACCTCCAACATGTCTTCCATAACTGTGTTGTGAGACATATTTAGTGATAGATCTCCTTCTATCCAAAACACTTGTAAAATATACATTACAATTATCACATACCATCTCAGTGTAACCATTATAGGTGATATTTGTGCTTCTCAATCGTTGAAGCACCCATTTTACTGCAACACCTGAATCTGTCACATATTTGACAACATCATTAGCATGTGAAACATTTGGTTTTAACCATTTCATCACATACAACAGACCTCCTACTAAACTTACATGAGACATAACCTTTTCTTCTTTATAGACATGACCTATGCTTGAAGAAAACTTATAATGGAAAGCAAGAGGGATAAAAACTGGTTTTACAATGTTCATACTGAACTCTAACCACAACTTACCATTACCATCTCTGTGTACTTCCATGCCCATAATTTGTTTTTCTGCTCCTTGATCCCTCATCTGAATTGTCCTATCCACTTGAGTCATTTTCTTACTGATTTTATCCATGCTTCATCTTGCATCGATCATATCATCACCAAATAACATCAAGGTTGTGAATGTACTATAAACTGTATAGGCATTCCTACCCTTTTAAAAATTCTAACTCACTATGAAGGATTCAAACCTCTTGTATATTTTCCTGGGTACCAATAGGCCATACAATGAATTATCTAGCATGCAAACAAATTTACCGTTGCGATCTTGAATCAACCCTTTTGGTTGTTCCATACATACCATATCTCTATCAATGATGACCTTGTTAGAAGTAGGATCCCACACACAACATCCCTTTATACCACCATCATAACTTTCAGAGATATAAAACAAGCAGGAATTCAGAAACAAAGATTTTAAGTCTAGAAATGATTTACCTCTTACCAGTACCTGCAATTATTTCTTGCTCTTATGACCTTGATGCTTCTGCCATAAACAAGAAGATACATCTGTCACTTCAGATGCCACTTCAATACTCCCTTCCATCTTATAAATGTTATCAACCTTTGTTGCCTCCATCACTACTAAACTACCTTTCGACAATGTGAGTGCTCCACCTTGACCTATATACTTATGTCCACAAGAATCCAACACTCCCAATGAAATCAAATTTTATTTAAGCTCGGGTACATATATGAAATTTGTTAATTCCCTAACAATACCATCGAACATCTTGATTCTAATACTGCCAACCCCAATAGTTTTATAGGGAATACCATTTCCCATAAACACTACACCCTCATCAACAGATTGGTAAGAAATGAACCAATTTCTATGTGAGCACATGTGGTGGGAGGCACCTGAATCTAACTTCCATTCTTATTGATATTGTAAATGACCAGAAACAGATAAAACTTGATCATTCATACTTAAATTTGTTACAACGAAATTTGCTTCCTTCGTAGAGTTTTCCTCAGATTCCTTTCTCTTCGAACAATCTTTCTTGAGATGTCATGTTTTTCCACAGAACCAACATTTTTCTTTACGCTTTCCGTGTCTTGACTTAGATCGAGAAAAAATTCTCTCATTCTACTCTTTAGTTGGACCTCTGACCAACATCGCCTCTGAAGTTGAGGTTTCTTTACTAGATTTTCTCCTCATCTCCTCAGCCAACAAAGCTACCACAACAGAGTCATAATATAAAACATTTGTTGAGATAAAGCTAATAGAGGTGACTAGATTATCCCAAGACTCGGGCAACAAACAAAATAGTGTCATAACCTTATCTTCATCTTCGAATTTAACTTCCCTACTAGTCAATTGAAATATAAGGGTATTAAAGGTATTTAAATGATCAACAATGTTTGTACCTTATTTCATCCACAAACTGTACAACTGTCTCTTCAAGTAGATTCTTCTCGTCAAGGACTTCGTCATATAGACTTTCCAACTTGCTCCATAAGCCTGATGTTGTATCCTCTCCTATGATATTAAAAAAAACATCATCCGCCAGACATAAACCAATGGTACTAAGAGGTTTTGCATCCAAATCTTCCCATTCCTCATTCGTCATGGATGTTGGTTTCTTTGACTTGCCTGCCAATGCTTTTTGTAACCCTTGTTGCACCAGTAAATCCCACATATTGAGCTTCCAGAGCTCAAAGTTACTTTTACCGCTGAACTTTTCAACTTCAAACTTCGAACTCTGCATCTTAGCCATTTGCACAAAACCTCCTAATACCCACTACTTATAAAACCCTTTTAAATGTGGAGGAATAATAATCTTAACCCAAAATATTTAATTAAAAATTTAAAATAAATCACAAATATATCTTTAAACCTTTTACTAAACAAAAAAGGGTTCACAAATAATATTTTAATTAACATCCTCCACCCACTTTATTCATAACGTTGATCCTCCTATGCATAATCATAAAAGTCAACCACTTAATAAACTTTATACCTTTCCACTTTCATAAAAAACATACCTTAAATTTTTGAGAAGGAAAAATTCATACGAATGTTTTGAAAGGTTGCGCTCCTTGGATTATTGAAAGGTAGAGGTAGCACTAGCGCTCCTTCACTATGCATAGGGGAGCACTAGTCTGAGATAGAAACATTCCTTGAGTGTGGTTGGGGTAGTGTTTTGTGATTCATACACTGGGTGCGCGAAATTTACTGAAATTTTAATTTCACAAGTGTGAGAGTGTCAGCGCACCTCTAATACTGCCTAGGGAGCGTCGATGATCTGTTGTTCACTTAATTCACTATCTTTCACCACAGATATGGTTCTCACGGATCTCCAACACAACTCTGATACCAATTGTTAGAATTGAAAATGCGGAAAACACAATTCATATATGATAATTAAAAATCATAGATAAGAAACACAAGGACTTCACGTGGTTCACCCAAACGTTGGGCTATGTCCAGTAAGCATAGGCATCGATTATATTATTATTCAGATCATGGAGATTACAACAGACTCGAAAGTTCTCACTCTATATCTCTCTGCCTATACGGGCTTACATGTATTTATATACATTTACAAGAAACTGATTATTAAATGCAATCCCTGTCCATATTCTAACTTGGTCTATTTAGTTGCAACCAACACAGAATAATAGGATCCAAATCCATATTTGGAGGAATTCGTTGTCATCAAATCCCAACAAAAAGTGTGTCAAGCCCTAAATATGATGATTGATTCATTATTTAAACATCTGAACATGCAAATAAATCTCCATGAGTCTTGGGATTCAACATAAAGTCTCCACATCCGCAGACATGGAATTATCAGCATCAAATGGATCACTGCTACATTACATGATGGATTTTCCAAAATGATGACTTATGCAATGCTTTAGAGAGCATAGATTTGCAATAGGTCATTGGATCACTGCTACATACGTCCGAACAAATCCATTAAAATCGGTACGTCGACAGCAGGGTTCGAACTAACACGGGTGAAGCCCAACAAATTTCAAGTCTATCTCCTTAACCACTTGAACATATCGACAACTATGTAGTTAGTTGAAAACAAAACACTGTGATCAAACTAAACAAATTTTTTTTTCTCTCAACTTAATTTAGTTTATTTTTTCAATTTTATTCTGGTATCTTTTGTATCAGCTCTCAACCCATCGCTTGTCTAGTTCAGTTGGTAGAGCACAAGGCTCTTAACCTTGTGGTCGTGGGTTTGAGCACCACAATGGGTGTACAGAGTTGATAGTATTTTTATAACCTTTTAGAAGACATTATTGTGGTCACTGGGGTTCGAACCAAATCTCCATAACGTGAAATTCTCAGCACCAAACTAAATACCTCACAGTTCACCAATGAGTAAAACCTGGTAGTAATACCACATCGAACAAAATACCTCAGCTCATAAATTGATTTCTATTCACACTTCTCTCTTCATTTTCACATTTTCTTTGTTGTTTTGTCATACTTTGTATCTCACTCAATCAGTCTTACACATGTTTCTTTATGGATTTGTTTGAAAAAGGACTTGGAAGTGATCCCCAAGTGGAAGTGGAAGATCATGAAGTGTAACAACCACATAAGTCATCTTGGTTGGATGAAAAGTTACAGAATTTGACAAATGGTGTAGCTAAGCATGAGTCAACAAAACCATGGTTGGTATATACATATAATACCATAAGTTGCAAGATTTTGTTTAACAAGAAACTAATTGTTTGTGAAATATAGCCCCAAAACCCACCAGATGAGCCAATGATTCAACAAACAATATATGGCTTAATTTATAGTTGACGCACTCCACTTTAGTAAAAATCGGACCCGAGTCATGAAATGCCCTCCTTCTATGTTAGGTACAATAAATTTGAGTAGTTAGGCACTTCCATATTTAACTATGGAGATTGGTTGGAGTGAAATGGAAGAAAGAAGGAGCATATTCTGATGGCATTGCCAACTAAGGTTCGGGAATGGTGTCCATTAAACAGTTCATCTCCATATAGAAGGGTGTCTTTGAGGAGCATATATATCAAGGACACTTTGATGGTATATTGTCGTATCATCTGGAGACACAAAAGCCTAATGATGTTGCCTTAACCTCATTGAATTTAGTGAATTCTATAGAAATTCATTTGAATCTAAACCGTAACTTGAATTCAATTTTTTTTACAAAGAGTACCTTGAATTTTGATTGCTTGAGAATTGGGGAATTTTTAGTTGTTCTCAGCAACAATACAATTGAAAAACATTTCAGGGTTTCAGTGATTTATACAAACTAAATGTTAAAAATAATTTTTTGGCCTTTTCCAATAACCATCCCAGAAATCTGGTCATATAATTTTTGGTGAAATCGCAATTTTTCGTGGTTTAAATTACATTTTTGAATGTATAAATGAATTCAATGCCCTCAAAAATTCATGGAGCACTCAGATTGTACAAACGTAACAAATCAAATCTGCAACTCCAACAATTTTTTACTGGATCTTGGGAAAAATTGGTTAGAAAATATGCCCGAAAAAAAATTCTAAATGATAGAACGTTTAGACTACACTTAAAAAAAATACCAAAAATTCAATTGGTATCTTCACCTAGATGGATCCTACTCATTTATTTTATTCACAACTCTACATGTCTGAACCCGTTGATTCTCAGGTTGCCTGATCTTGATTGCATATTTGGGGCATCCAATGGGCATGGAGCAAAGTCAACAATTGACTTCTCTCCATGCTCATTAAATTCCATAATCTTCAATCGAGATAATATCAGTGCTAACTTTTTCATGACGTAGTCACTTTTTTCAATGATTTTTGTCCAAAATTCGGTGAGAAATTCAGAAAGATGGATGGAATTGCAGATTTCAATGGTTTAGATTACATATGTTGGGTGCAAGTTTTTGAAGGTGTTTAATAGATTTATACATTCAAAAACATGATTTAAACAATGTAAAATTGAATTTCACCAATAATTAATTTGCTAATTCCAATGATAATGACGAACAAAATAAAAAAAATAGAACGCTTAAACTACACCCTTTTGCATTACCGCCTTTCCACCCCCAATAAATTGCCAAGCTAAATGTAAGCTTTAGAGTACATGTAAAAGTGGTGCAACTCTATATGATCACACACTAACTAGAGTTCTCTTCAAATGTCCATGGGATGAAAAACAATTGAAGGACACTAGAATTTATGAGAAGTCTCTTTTATTAGAATTACTAATATCATATGCAATGTTTAATGGTATAAATAATTTTATAAAGTCAAGTTCAATGAAGTTTCTTTCATTAAGAGCTAAATTAAGTATTCATCATCGATTTGAGTTTTTTCTTTCTTTATATAACCATTGAATAAAAAGAATTGAGGTTAACTGGAATTTATGAGAATTCCATTAAATGTTATAAGATAACATTATTATTAAAACTCTTTTATTACGTAAAATTATTATTATACCTACCGTCTAGGCATGGTATAGCGATCGCTAGGTCATTGACCAACTATTAGTTGAGGTTTGACTCAAAAAAATTTGATCTTTTTCAAAAGTATAACATTACAAACTGATTTTATTTATTTATTTTAATTAGTTTAAAGCATTTTTTCTGATGTTTGATTAGTGGTTCAAATGACCCTATTATTGTAGAGTGACCCAAATTTTGCATCTCAATCTTAGTTTAAAGCATAGGTTTGCCTGGTAATTTTTCCCCAACTGAGTAATGCTGGAAATAAAGTCTAGCATTACTTGTAAACAATAAATGCTTGTTTTTCAATGCGATATTTATATTATGAGTTTACATTGATTTTCAATTTCCTTGACAGCCTCGTTGTCATGGCCGTTGTTTGAGTGGCAATGTTGTGGTCGTTTGTTGAGTGGCAATGTGGCAGTCTCCATGCTAGACATGGGTATAACATGCAATTTCTTACTCTGCCTCGAATGAGAATGCACTCTCACCATTTAGAGTGCCTATTAGCATAGTAGTAACTACTTCCTTCTCTGCATCCGTTGTCTTGGTTTTCCATCTTCTAGGTACATATAGCAGATTTAGGAGCATAAAATCTTGACGGCCCTGTAATATGGTACACAGACTGTCTTATCTACATCTTCCTGTTGCAACGCATCCCAAATCGGCGGTTGATTCTGAATGAATGCTTGAAAGCCTCATTTGTGGATGATTATTTTGTCGAGCTTTCATGCATTGACAACTATAACTCATATTGAATCTGCTTTAACTAAAGGCTTCAACATGGTGGGGCCAAAGGTTAGCAAGAAATTTAGTGAAACAAACGAACTTGGTGGTGCCATCAAATAATCTAGAGTTTCCCTCTTCTTTGGGTACAATGGTGCAGACCCCCAATCCACAGGCCGAGATCCGCTCACAGGATCATTTAAATCTCCTTGAGCCGAAGTGGCTCTTTCGGATCCCTATCGAAACCTTCAACGAATCAATCCATAGGTCCTTCTGAAACCCCCTTACGTGAACAAGCACAAGGTACAAGCTTTGCCTCCACATGACCACAACTGGCCCTGGCACAAGCGTCTTTCGCAACTCGCAATCTCGCGATTTGAGTGTAGAGCCTTCATGCTCCTCCTTTGCAAAACCCCAAGATGTGATAGGGAAACTATGGGTTGACCCCTTTATGTGCGAGTGCATGCCACCTTTCACCCTTACGGTCCCCACCTGACAGATATTCCACGTATTCACACGAGCCTCGCTCAATCCGACGACTTGCTTTATTTCTGGTTTCCGGGTATCGAGAGTTCGAAACTCTCGATCCCAAAATGCTGCCTCGTCCATATCCCGACACCCGAAGTGCCAAAATTCTGAAACTCCACGCCAATTCCTGTCGCAACTCGCGTCTTCGGGAATTTTGTTCCACTGCACTCAACTCCTTGTCGTCTGGATCCCCGAAATGCCGAAATGATCTGACAGATCAGACGGATCATGATCAACGGTTCACGTTGAATCTGGATCCTAAAGTGATGAGGTCACCTGCTTCTAACCACCCTTCAACTTCTCTATATCTCATGGTCTTCACAAATTCGGGAGTTCTCCTCAGAGAATTCCAACCGCTCGTTTTCTCCTTCACAACCTCTGCGAAATGAACCAAGGTTCTCCCACTTGAACTTATCTTCTGCTGAGGTGACTTCGACCCCGTCTTCCTTTGAAATAGTTCAACCTCCATCCTCCTTTGAAGTGTTCAAAGGTATTATCCCTCCTGAGCTTTCACTTATACTCAAACCTCCAAAAGGGTTCCTTCTCTCACTCCTTGCAACACTCTTTCAAATACTTCAAAGTATTTGATCTTCCGATTTTTTGCACTCCCTGCAATAGTAATATATCCCTCCTAAACCTTAGTGGATAATTTCTAAGGTATTTGCTAGCATGCACACACCTTGCATGGCTTTTTTGCTTCACCTGCACTTCTGTTGGAATGAGAACAATGGTATCCCTCCTGAGCTTTCAGAGATAAACTCTGAACCTTCGTCAATGCACTCCTTGCAGGAACTTCTCTCACACAGGAAGAGAAACAATTGAAACTCATTCTCTCTCTCTCTCTCAGATTTCAGACATTCAACATGAAATCATACATACACAGTATTAAAACAAAAGCATAACCAGAGAGAATAAACAACTGTAAGCATACCATTCACCATGTATAAACAAAAAACATCATAACAACATGAAATCTGATTCAAAGCTCCTATACATGGACTTCTTCTTCACAGCTCTCTGCTACAACTCTCTCTTCTCTTCTATGCTATGCTAATGATACAATACTACAATGATACAATGGTGAGGGTGTCTATACCCGTTTTCCCTCCTACTCTCTAAACTGTCTAATCTATTAATTCAAACCTACCTACTTTCATTAATTGGGCTTAAATGCCTCAATACAATCGACAGACAGGAGGATTTCCCTAGGTCTGTTTACAATCTCCAAAGTATAAATGCGAGTACATTTCTCTTAACTATTACATTAATGACTTTGTTTCAAAATTCAAAACGGGTCTTACGAAAATGTGCTCTTTTTCTTCCTCCGCGCGTCCAGCTATTTATTTGGCTTAGTCGCGTGCTTTGGCTTTGCACGATGCTCCTACATCATACAAAATAACGATGAAAAAACACACTACGAAAACTAAATACGAAATCCAGTCCCACAAGACCCACATTGATAGCTATTTTGAGATCGAAACCCTTGCCCCATGAGGAATCATTATTTTATTTCCTCGGGCAATCCAACCACAACCAATCATGCTTGCAGATGCATATAAAAATCACATAAATTGACTCAGGGTAACAGTTCCCTCAAGATTTTTCTTTAAACTGAGTAAGCATGTAGATTGTAGAGGTTTATGTTATGTTTAATAGTTGTCACTAATGGATACAGGAACCTTCTGTAAATTGTAAATTAATTATTGGTTGGGGGTGTCAGGAATTGGGTGTTCAGTTATTTAGTGGCAGCTAAAAATTTATGGTGGATATAGTTCTATCGTTACTTATTGTAAAATACATAGTTCAGTTTCCGTGAGAGTATAATCAAGAATTTACAAGGGAAATGATCTTTCACATATCTTTTTATTTTGAAATACAGTTATTTCTGTATAGCACAGGTCATAGTTACCTTAAGGTTAGCAAATTGATCTTTAGGAAATAAAGATTTGTGGTGGATAAATGTCTACCTATAGCTGAAGCTGATGAGGAAAAAACTTAAATATATCAATGTGTATTATGCGTCTACTTGTAAATTGGCTTCATTCTCTACATATGTTGTCTCTGCATCTGGGTTTTGAAAGAACAACTGTGAGTGCATGTCCTTCGTCCTTGATTTTCTAAATTTGTAGAGAGGTCGATAGCTCTGCATCACCACTCTTTAGCAACATTTTTTATTTCTTGTCTACTTCTGGATTTTGAAAGCACAACTATGAGTGCATGTCCTTCATCCTTGAATTTCTAAATTTGTAGAGAGGTCGAGAGCTCCACATCACCACTCTTTAGTAACATTTTTTCTTTCTTGTCTGGATTTTGAAAGCACAACTATGAGTGTGTGTCCTTGGTCCTTGATTTTCTAAATTTATGGAGAGGCCAAGAGCTCTGCATCAATACTATTTGGAAACATTTTTTATTTATTGTCATCTATATGCAATAACCATGGTCATGGATAAAAAAATACACTCCATAAGGTAGACAGATTGACTAGGCAATATTATTTTAAAATTTAAAATTAGAGTAAAAATAATGTTAAAAATGTTATGTATCTATTAAATATGCCAATTGTGCAGTTTTATTGCTATTTATACCTTGGGAGATGATGCGAAGGATGGTTGCAACTAGGTTGGATGATGGAATAAGCTCTCACTCGGCTCGTGCAGTTTTATTGCTATTGCTACCTTGGGAGATGATGCTGAGGATGGTTGCAACTAGGTTGGATGCTGGAATAAGCTCTCACTCGACTCCTATAGTTTATAGTGGATCAACGGTACCACCAAGCCCATATTTTCTAGATTGAACCCTTCTCATCCTGGCTATAGAGAAAAACACTATTTCTGGCATCTCTTATGGTTGCTTGGTGGAGACATCATCTTTTCTACTAGACGGATCCTTATGATCCTTCTATTTTTTTCCTAGTGTTTGCACTAGCACTAGGCTTTGCTCTTGCAGTAGAGCCCTTGTCGCTTTTCTGGTTTTAGCTAAAAGAACAGAAAAATACATGTTATATCTATGAGCTACATTGCTTGCAAAGAAAGTCGATCTGTGGTAGCTGCAATTTCTCCTCAAGGATACAAAATTCAATATGTTTCAATGACTTTGGAACTAAAACCTATAACAAAGAAACTCTACGATGTAGGAAGGGACTTGCCACCTCATGGATTTCCCTTTAATGTCACCTTTGTACAGGAAATAAATCATAAAAATGCAAACAACTCCAGAGTAAGTTTTCTCTTTAATGTCAGAATCAAAATATATTAAATGTGTGTCCAGTGTCCTGGTGTTATTGGATTGATTTATTGGACCACCCTTCATCATCGCATAGTTACATTCAACAATTATTTTTCCTTCAAAGATCTTTATCACCATATTAACTATCCCCACATGTGTGAATTAAACATATTGTGCCACCTAAACCCTGGAGAGGGACAAATGTCGTCCTCCTAAATAAAAGAAAATATAAAATATTTTGAAATCCATAAACAAAACCAAGGGTTTGAGAACTCTTCCCTGCATAAACCACTCAATCCCTTCCAACTTCTTCAGTCGATTCGCGTTGCAGGGTTAATAACGAGGTTGCAATTCTACGAGTCCAGGTTTTGAATCTCAATGTATCTTTGTTTTGACTTTTGCCATTTAGTTTACCCCATGAATTTATATTGGTTTATAGTTTCAAGCTCTCTAATGCATGGCTATGTAACTAGTTTATAGTTGCGTTGCGAGGTCTATGTAACGAGTAAATTAAATTTGCTTGATGGGTTTTTCATCTCTGGTTGTTCAATTCGAGTCTCTAGGGTTCCTCTGATGTGTCACTTATAAAATCTGTTCAGGGTTGGGTTATTTAATATGTCCACTAAAATTGTAGTTGTATTGCATAGGATCTTACAATGTCTTTTGCATTCATTCTTAAGATATCCCTCCCAGGATCTTAGACAACACAAGGGTTCTAAGAGTTCAAGTTTTGAATCTCCAATTCTAGGAGTCCAAGTTTTGAATCTCCTTGTATCTTTGTTTTTCCTTTTGCCATTTAGTTAACCCCATTAATTTATACTGGTTTATAGTTGCGAGGGTCTATCTAATGAGTAAATTAGATTTTCTCTGTGGGTTACGATTACATGTTACACAATTCTCTATATTTAGCCAAAGTTGTTAGAGTCCTACTCGCTACAAAACCATGTCAAAAATTGCTACAACTATTATTTTATTATACCTTCATAGCGGCAGGTATATGCTGCCATGCAACCTTGTTATTATGAGAAGTTCTCTTGTAAGTTGAGGTTGATTAGGTTCTCTTGTATATTACTAGAATTATTAAGTTCATATGCAATGTCTAATAATATATATATTTTTTATAAAATCAATTTCAATGAAAATTATTTATTTTATCAAAACTTAAAGTATCATAAAGTATTATACATATTTAGTATGAGGTAATATTGAAAAAACTTTTTTTCACATGTTTATTGGATGAAAAACACTTCAGCTTCATTACAATTTATGATATGTCTTATATATTGTTTAAGGTTAAATAAAAATATTTTACATAATTCTATTAACTTAGGTATAATATCAAAATATAACATTATCGAAGTTAGACACATATATCTCACATAAGTAAATTTATGCATGTGCATGCTTAACTTTGATGATCATGTTATCTTCCATGTTTAAAAAATTACAACTTGGAATGTAAGTAAATTTATGCATGTACATGTTTGACCTTGATGATCTCTATTATCTTAAATTTTTTTTTAAATTACAACTTGGGATGGTTACATGTTGGGAGGGTCATATACAATGTTTAATGGTATTAAATTTATTATAAGGTTAAGTTCAA
This sequence comes from Picea engelmannii, assembly GCA_009831015.1. NCBI lineage: Eukaryota > Viridiplantae > Streptophyta > Pinopsida > Pinales > Pinaceae > Picea > Picea engelmannii. The sequence continues at coordinate 124,852 of ML780682.1, forward strand.
TGTTCTTTTGTCTCTCAAAGTATTAAGAGCGAGTGCAATTATTAAGAATTATGTATGTAGAAAATGAAATTTGCGATTGATTATTCATCCTCCATGTGTATCTTAAGGAAATTCACATTATTTTCCTTTCTCTAATTACTTATTCTTAAATTATATTAAAATATTGATTTCTTAAGACACCCTTTAAAAGTGGGTAATCTTTTTATAATTAATTTCACGATGGAGTTACTTATGTTTACCTTGGTTTTTCTTTGAATATGGAAATTATTGTTGCTTGGAGAGTAAGGATTTCACTCATTACTATAACAAGTGTTGCATGGCAGTGTAGTCCCTGGGAATAAATGCACAACTATGGCGGGACCGAGGGAGAAATAGAAGCCCGAAGAAGCAGAGACGCGTGGGAAGCAGCTTGAAGTACAGGGGGTATCCATGCAGAAAATGAATCGTGCCAGTGTGTCACACGCCAACCATAAGACATTGGGCTGGTAGATGAATCATGGAGAATGTCACTGCGGGAGTAAGGCCAAAGCCTTGAAGAACCTCCCGAATTAGTTAATCATAATATTATATTAATATGGGTTTAATATGCGAACGAGGATGTCAATCCTACTACGTTTTTCATAGATGTGATACTCATGTTTAATTTTTTTCCTAGGGCATGTATAGTTCAAATATGGGACTTAGAAAATTTCCGTCGTAATGACTTGAAGCAATAAAAAAGGATAATAGTAGGTTTTTTTTTTTTTTTGAAATAAAGGTTCCTGGAAAAAAGGACCGGGAATCACACACATTAAACATTCAAATATAATAAACACAATTTCCTGACATCCAGCATAGTTGAAGAAAACAAAATTTGAACACATAAAAATAAAAGAAGATGATCGATATGCATAAAGAGAACTAATTTAGCATTCCGAAAGAAGCCCACAAGGCACCGTTGAAATTGTTCCCAAATTAGTTTTCTTTGAAATTTATCAAAAATTAATAATGTATGTTACATATTTCTGGAAATTTAAATGCGTTTGTCATATAGACTAGGATTGGGGCTTCCGCGGACCATAAAATAAATAAGTACAAGAAATAGAACTGTAGAAAGAAGAAGTGTGCGACCGTAGAGAGGAAGACCTGAAAAGAATAAATTGGAAGTTATTAGTCTTTGGTTAGAGATTTCTATTTAAAGAGGTAGAATAACTGGATTGATAAAGAAAGCAAGATGTGATCTGTATAGACTTACTATGAAGTTGATGCCTTTTTGTTGTTCTCATTGACGACCATTGGAATTGTGTCACCCGATTGTTGCCTTTCGTCGGTGAGCTTGTCGATTCTCCTTTGGATCCATTCTTCAATGTAGCTTCTCATGGGGGGCGTGTTGATTTCATCCCATATTTCTATGTTGAAAATATCATTTTCTAATTTCCTTAGATCCATAGAAATACTATGCAGATCCTGTTCAATTTCTTCATTGTGTATCGAATAGTCCACTAGCTAGTTCTCGACGTCATCTTGACCATATTCAAGGACGTCGTAAATTTTTTCTAAAGACAACCCCTTTAAAATATCAACTTGTTCATCGAAGGCTTGCTTGGTTAAGGAAAAGGAGTGGAGGATTAAGTTTGGGTCTTGAACCTTGTTGGTACTTCTGGCTAAGTCTATTTTGGTCAGGTTTCTAAATAATTCTTCTTTCTCTGATATGGCTTGTTCACATAATTCGAAAATGAGGTGTAGGTTCTTAACTTTCTCTTTCCAGCATGGTTTTAATTGTTTGATTCAGTTTGGGGAGGGGAGATCTTCTTGTCTTGTTTTCAGATCTGATATGTTGATGACATACTGGTTGCCAAAAGGGATCATCATTTGTAGATAGAAACGTTCTTCATTTTTTAAATCCGCCTGCAAATGTTCGTGAAAATCATTTTACCTCGTTCGAAAGGAAGCTATATTTTGTGATGTTTCCCAGGCTTCAGTAATTAGCTCCATTATTTTCTTGATATTATTCTCTACATAGCCTCTATAGGATGTAAGGTGGCTGGAGGATCCTTTTAACTTGGTTGCAGGGGTGGAAGGCACGGTTTTTGCTAAAGGACTGGCAAACAATGGGGTAGGAATCAAAGCCTCCTCCAATTCCTTGATTTGGTCGTTCAGTCTGGCAGTCTCCGCTTCAATTCCTCCAATGGAATCATCAAGAATGGTTGCTTGGTGAAATCGAGAAATTTGGGAAGACTTCATTTTCCTAAGGTTAATCTCTGAACGAGATTTCCCTTTCTTGTTTGTTACATCTCTCTTTTCAATAATTAAAATTTTAGATTGGCTGTAAAAAACAACTCTCTAGAATACGAAGGATTCATCTTCATAAAAAATGTCGGTCTCAGTTATTTCCATTGTGGAACTATGGTGCATTGCGTCTGCGGGCTAATCAACTTTGCAGAACATGTCATCCAAAATAGTTTCAAGTTGCATGTTCTCACTTTCGTTTTTGGGCTCTTCCGCCCACCCTACAATGTTTTTTATCTTCTTCGTCATGAGAAGCTTGTGAGAACTATCAATTTTTCCGCGAGGAGGGTTCTTATATCCTCCTCCATTTGAAGATTTATGGGTTTCTTTCTTACTGGGGTGGGTCATTGAAGTGATGTTCCATGATGTCGTGCTCTTGGGAGTGTTGGTCGGGGACTGGACACTCTTCTCACCGGAGCCTTTTCCCTATTGTCTGTACAATTCAATTGTGCTTTGCAATGTCTCTACGTCGCCATTGTCAGGAGTAGGAGTGTTGTCATCATTGTCTCTGTCTTTGTTCAGTTGTGTATGGATAAAAGAGTTGCTAAATCCAACTGCTAGTAAATGTTCTAGAAAAATCCCATTAGGGTCGAGCCCTCTTAGCATTTCAACATATTTTAGGTTCAATTTCTTGAAATGGTCTATGAATTCGTCAATCTTGTTAACATTTCTGAACATGAAGTCCCTGACTTTCCAAGGCAGAGGAATGAACGGTTTTTTTCTCTTGCCATGGAAAAAATGCAACCAGTAGTTGTATTTCCTTGCTATTTTTGTAACAAACATCTTGTCTGTGATGTGACATGGAAGGAAAACATGATTTTCCTTGGAGCCAAAAATCGTTATTACACTGTAATTTTCCTTTTGTTCAAGTGTCCCCTTCCTGTCCAAAAACTTGGTTGCCTGGCCAGACATCCGAGGAGCATTCTTTCCTAACAATAAATCTTTGAAAACCGAGACAAAGTCATTAAAAACCTCATAAAAACAATGGGAGGTCGTGTGCCTCCACAAGGCCTGGTACCAAAACATTATTGGGTCAAATTGATAGTTTATCTTCTTGGACAAAGACAATTTTGGAAATAGACAACAATGTGATATCGCGAAAATCAAGTAGGATGACATATAAAATTTATTCTCTTCTTTGAATCATGACAATTGGGAACAAATTTCAATGGAAATTAACTTCCCCCAATAAAAAATGGATTGTTCCTTGACTGTGAAATACAAAATATAAAGAACTATGCAGGAAATGCTTATCGTGGATTCCTGTCCCGTTATTCTTGTAAACAACTAGGCAATTTCCCGGATGGATTTCTAAAGGAACTAACCTGCAAATTTGTGATATATTCATGAACTGTTGTTGGGTCTTCAAGGAACTCGGGTAAGAGGTCCAACCCGTTATCATGTTTTTCTAGGAATTACTTATAGTCTTGTCCTCTTAAGGTCAATGTTGGCTCTGACAATCTTAACATCTTGCAGAAGACCTGAGGTGACAAACAAATAGGAGAATGGTCACGTAGTGGAATAATTATTTTGCTTGAAATATATTTTTCGACGCACCAAGAGACCACCTCCTTACATTCAAAAACCTCAGGGACGCAGCCTACACGAGCGATTCCAGAGGTCCAAATCACTCTGTTCTGGGCGGAACTAGATGAATATTAAGAGTATGCCCTGGACCATTGGAAGTTCTGGTCCTCACGTCCAAAGATATTCATTGTATCTCCATAGAACTACTGTCGAGTTGCTGCCATAAGTTTACGAGAACGTTTGTTTTCTCCAGACAATGTTTGAAATGAAGATTTGGAAGGGATAATATAACCCTACGCAAATATTGGTCCAATGCATGTGAATGGGAGATATCCTCGATCCTTTTTCTCATTAATGACAATCTCGATGGTTGTTTCATGATGCATTGTTAGCATTAAAGACTAGTAATTGCATACCTAGAAGTGCGAAGATGGTAGGTACGACGTAGAATAATTAAGGATTGGAGATTTCGTGAACGTGCCAACGCGAGGACCCATGAAATACATTCCATGATGTTTGATATGAACAATCAGAAGGGATAATATAACTCTCTACAGATCTTGGTTTAATGTGTATTAATGGGAGATCTCCTTGAGCATTTCTCTCATTAATTACAATGTTGATGGTTCTTGCATGATGATTGGTTAGCATCAAAGCTTAGTAATTGCATATTTAGAAAGAAGTACAAAGGTCACAGGGATGGGAAATACCAATTAAAGAGTGGCTAATTATCGAAAGCGGTTGGTCGGGCATCAAAATAGGGTTAAAAGGTATAACCATTAGAGTTGAGGGTCCGAGGGTCAAATTGTATGTCTCGGAAGTTTTTGAGTGCAAAACACATAACAGGGAAGAGGGCGTGATGGGACAGTCCATAGGTCAATTTGTATATTGCGGAACTTTGGGTACTATTTGTAGGCCACGGAACAATGGAAGTGAAATCATGAGCCTACCTGTCCGGGAACCCACAATCGAAAAAGTGGCTTAAGTATGGAATAGGGAAATGGTAGGTCGGACTCATTTTCGCTAATATATTGAAATTTGTAACAAATATCCCATTACATGGCAAGATCTTTTATGCACGTTTCTAGGAAAGTTGTGTTGCGATAGTCAATGTGACTGTCTCGTCGAGCCTTTTTGTTTTTAATGACGGTCTGTACGGTTGTTTCATGATGAACTATTAGCATTAAACCTTGGTTGTTGCATACTTTGAAAGAAGTACAAAGGTGGTGGGCACAGTAAACAGTGACTAAGAATTGGAGATTTCATGAACCCGCCAACTCGAGGATGCGCGAAAGAGATTCCATGAAATGAGAAAGTATGGAAAGCGGTCGGACAAGCTTCAAACTAGGGTGACAATGGTTCCCCAAGAGACGTGACTTCCCGAGGGTCAAATTGTGTGTCTTAGAAATTTTGAGTGCAAAATGTGTAACACGGAAGAGGGGATGATGTGGGAGTCTGACAGTCAATTTGTATATCCCATAAGTGTGGGAGATCTCCTCGAGCCTTTTTCTCATTAATGGAAATGTTTAAGGTTCCTGCATGGCGAACTGTTAGCAGTAAAGCTTACTAATTTCATATCCAAAAAGAAGTACGAAGGTGGTGGGGACAGGGAACACAAATTAAGGAATGGCTAATTATTGAAAGTGGTCGGTCGGGCTTCAAAATAGGGTCACAAGATAAAACTAGCAGAGGTGAGGGCCCGAGGGTCAAATTGTATGTCTCAGAAGTGTTGACCGCAGAATGCGTAACATGAAAGAGGGCATGATGGTGCATCCCTGCGGAAAAAATGTATATCGCGGAACTCCAGGCATTGTTTGCTAGTCGCAGAACATTGGAAACGCAATCTTGAGCCCGCCAGTCCGGGAACCCGCAATAAAAAATGTGTCTAAGAATGGAACAGTGGAACGGTAGGCCAGACTCGATACACAATGGTTGTATCATGTGAAACCATGGAAATGTACCACATCATGAACATACAACCAACTTGTGGCTAAGTATTGAAAGGAATGACGAAGGGTGGGGCTCATGATGGGGCATTCCAATGGACAAATTTTATATCAAGGAACTCCGAGTATTGTTTGCAAGTCGCGGAAGATTCTAAACACAATTTTGAGCTCGTCAGTTTGGGAACCCGCAATCAAAAAAGTGTCTAAGTATGGAATAGGGAAACGGTAGCCCGGACTTGTTTTCGCTAATATATTGAAATTTGTAATAGATATCCCATTACCTGACAAGGTCTTTTCTGCATGTTTCTGGACAAGTTGTGTAGGGATAATCAGTGTGACTGTCTCCTCGAGGATTTTGCTTATTATTGATGATATTTACAGTTGTTTCATGATGAAATATTGGCATTAAACCTTTGTTGTTGCATATTTGGAAATAAGTACGAAGGTGCCCAACACATGAAACAGTAACTAGGAATTGGAGATTTCGTGAACCCGCCAACCCAAGGATCCAAAATAGGGTGACAAGGTTTCCCCAGAAGACATGAGGCCCCAACGGTCAAATTGTATCGCTCATAAATTTTGAATGAATAATGTGTAGAACGGAAGAGGGGACGATGTGGGAGTCTGACAGTCAATTTGTATATCGTGGAGGTCTGGGTGTTGTTTGTAGGTCACAGAACAATGGAAGTGCAATCTAGAGGCCGAACTACTTAATGTGCATTGGGAAGGGTGCGAATGTTGCGGGGATGGAAGGGAACCATAAATTCTTTGAAACTTTTTGTGAACCCAAGTAAAGTGAAGCTTGCGAGTTGGAGGAGCCCAGGGTGTAATTGTAGATCACATAATATTTGGGTGCAAGATGTATATCACAGAACACGTGGAAAAATTTGGCTAAGTATGGAAAGGAAGGACGGTCATTTGGAGTACTGTAAATGGCATTTTAATGTGTGTTAACGGGATATTTCCTCAAGGCATTTTGCTTGTTAATGCCAATTGTTTCGTACCAGTGTGTTGAGTATTCATTAGTAAAACCATAATTAATGTGCATTGGGAAGGGCGCGAAGGTAGTGGGGATGGAAGGCAACGATAGATGTTTTGAAAATTTTGTGAACCAGAGTAGAGTGAAGCTTGTGAGTTCAAGGAGTCTAGGGTGGAATTGTAGATCATAGAATTTTTTAGTGCAATATGTATATCATGGAGCAAGTAGAAGAAAATTTCAATAGCGCCAACTCTGAAAACCACGACCATAAAATTGGCTAAGTATGGAAAGGAATGGCGGTCGATCAGACTCGTGATGTGAGGATATAGATGGAGATGAATATCTGTCAGTACGCCAACCCGCAATCATAGAAAGGTGACTAATTATATAATTAGAAAGGGATAATAGACGGGAACAAGAAAATGGAAAAAGGGGTAAGTATCTCACAGAACAACATCTACTGCTCATTTATTAATGCCAATCTTTTTGAACCCTTGGTGAGTTCTCACTAGTAAAATCATAAATTTCAGATCAAGAAATTTTTTGTGCAATATGTATATGATGGAACATGGGGCATAAGAGTTCGATAACGCTAACCCGGGACCCGGTGGTCAGATAATTGGCTAAGTATTGAAAGGGATCGCGGTCGGTCGGGCTCATGATGTGAAGATATAGATGAATATGAGCATCTTCCAATCCACCAACCCAGAAAGCCATGATCATAGAAATGTGACTAAATATATAAACACAAAGGGATAATAGAGGGGAAGAAGACAAGGGAAAAATAGGTAAGTATAGAGAAGGGAAAAAAAAGGGAGAAATGAGCATTTAGTCTCAGTTATGTAATATACTTGGGGCTCGACAAAGACAGCTTCAAGTTTAAAGAGAATTTGTTTATATTTATTCCAATAGTATTCATATTAATATATATTAATAGATTATATGTGGTCCAAATGTAAAGCATCTTCCAATTTGTAGGGTGTTTTTCGGTTCGCAAATTTCATTGAAACCCATAAGCAATAGAAAGAAAAATAAATAAATAAATAAATTTATCTATCTATCTATCTATCTATCTATCTATATATATATATGAAATAACATTTTTTATATTCAAGGATATTATCAAATAGAAGAAGTTGTACTATATGCACAATATTGAACAGGAACATGACGTCAACACCTGAGTTGCCTTGTTGAAATAGATTCATTAATTCATTCTGTTTACAGGACCCTGAAGAATGAAAGTAGGACGGGTCCACCCATTTATTTCTTAAGTATAGGGTGGGTGCCACATAACTATGTCCTATCACAAATTATTCTTCCATGTAAAATGTAAGGAGTGAATAGAGTAGCTTTTATTTAAATCGAAGTGTTGGGAAGAAAAAAAAAAATTGTCGTGCATGTTTAACTACGGATCAAAGAGTGTCTTAAATTCTTGTAGAAAGAGGTTGAATTCATCTATCAATAGTTGTACAGGGAAATGAGTCAATTTAAAAAAAAAATACAAAATAAAATAAAAAACAATATTAGACATTGGAAAACACCATACAAAAACTCAAATATTCTATATTCAGATAAACTGGGTTACAAAATACAATTGATATTATTTCCCAAAATAGTTGTCTTGAAATATTTCAGCACATATTCTCTGAAATTTACATGTGTTTTCCATAATGACTGTGATTGGGACTCACATGGACAAAAAAATAAAATATGTACAAGAATCAAGCTTGTAGACAGTCTTTTATAGATTTCAACTTGATCATCAAATGCTTTCCTGGTTAAAATCAATGAGTTGAATATCAATTTCGGGTCTTGGAATTCATTGGTGTTGTCAGCTATATCTATCCCAGCTTCTTGAATAGTTTGTCTCTTCTAGATATGGCATGCCTGCATTAGATTTTTATTCAACATTCCATACTTTGTTAAGTGTTAATTTCCCTCTACCGTTGAAAACTTGGGGTTTAAGGTGCTTTCCTTGTAATGTTCTTGGTCATCGATACCTGAGACAACTTAGAGAAGCGATTCAGGCCCAATTCAAAGACGATGGAGTGGTTTTATGTGACGTCGTCTTGGGGGGAAAAAAATCATGTTAGCCAACAAAAGCTGAGACAAAAAATTCAAGTATCTTGTGACTGGTATTCTCCCTATATTCGATCGTCTATTTGGTTGAAAGGCCTACCTGAAGATTTGTATGTTGAATTTATTTGTTTTATTGTTGTAAATTAGAAGGGACATTCAAGTCACCTGCAAAATGTTTCTTTGTTGAAGTATATAGCTTCTTCTAGCAACACAGATTTGGCAAGTGTATCAAATGTTGTAGATCACACCAGAATATATCTTCTGTCGTAGGGGTGGCAGACATTGTGGCTCACTAAATGGTCTGAAATATTCGGAAGTGATGCCAAATATTAGTCCAAGCCTGAATATACTCAGAAGGAAATTATAAATTTGGATCCTCACGAAGGTGAGAAAATGTATGCGTGGTTGAATCAACATTCTAAAATTACAGAACCTTTTATGTCAAAGTTGTAACAGACTTGATAGACAACCAACTTCTATCTCAAAGTTTGTTGAGAGACCTTTGGATGTAGTAACAGACTCGACATACAATAAAATTTCGATCATTACTGGTACTAATGTCAAGTGTAACAAGTTGTGACCCTAGGCTCCAGGTAGCTTCATCTTCATGCATCCACACTGGCGGTGACTCCAGGCTCTAGATAGCTTCAGATTCAGACATTGACATTGGTGGTGGAAATGGGAACAATGCCATTGACTACAGGGTGATAATGCGGTGAACAAGAAGGCATTTCATTGTCAAAGCACTTAGATTGTAGGATTGTCAGACCCGTAAAGAGGATTGAATTTAGTGTTTCTTTGTCACAACAATTACAATGTTGTTGTGAGTCCAGAAATCTTTGGAGGTTGGGTGTCATGTGCGACGATGACCTTGACATTAGGTACATGTTAGACATCTATTATCTGACATTGCAGTGTTAATGTGATTTCCATAGTCGACAACGGGTTGATTGCATTGGCACAAGCAATATTAATTGTGTAATTAATTAACATCCTTGAAGGACGTGAATCCCAAACAACGCCCGAAACTTTTCAAACAATCACGTGTTAAAAAAATACATTGTTTTATATTTAAAAAAATAAGAAATTGTATTTTCTATGTCTAACATTAGGTTGCACACATAAACCTTTTTAAGTTAACCGAAATTAATATATAGTCAACTCAGATCCCCTGAAGCGATCAAATTCCCTAGAGCTAGTTTATTTCCATCATGTTGGTTGGGATAGAAGGATCCACCACCACAACAAAGAAAGAAGGTAGAAATAAAATCACCTGTGAAAACACAATATGGTGATGGAAACACTCTATGACCAGGAAGGCACTTTGTGTTTATCGACTTGTGATCATAATGAACAACTTGTGAGGCACTTGCAACAAGGCCATGGCAATTTATTTGAACCAGACAAGGCAATACTTCAAGCACCAAACAACTTCCATTTTTTTTCAAATATCATATCTACTGCAACAGAAGAAATGCATTCTCCTTATTCAAAGCATGGGAAACAACAAAAATATTGATATTCGATGGAAACAACTCTGCAATATCCTACTACATCAAGGTCTCCTCTAAAGAATGAAACAAAATGATTACATGAAGGTGGTAGTAAAAGGTTATCTTCATAAACCAAATCATTACCTGAATACGTCAAACTTCTTGCAGAAGGTGGTAGTATAAAGTAATCTTTAGAAAGTGTTGCAAAGTCCATAGTCCAAAATTTCTTCACATTAACTTTTCCCAGTTACATGTCGATGCAGGTATCAGAAAGTTTTGAGAGCCTCATTCCCTGGTGATATACCCACCTTCAACTACCAGGAGAATATTCTTACAAAGAGTGGCAATCTCTTTGACTCGGATGCAATCATATGCATAGGAATAGTGAAAAAAATGTGCAGTACCAATATAAATTTGATTGTATGTGGAGTCTGTTACTACATCTAGAGGTTGGTGAACAATCTTTGACAAAGAATCCAACTTTTTGTCAAGTCTATTACCACACCCAGAAGTTTCTCAACAAATGTTGAAATAGAAACTTCTGTAGTTTTAGGATGTTGATTCAACCACCCATACAGTTTCTCACATTTGTGAGGATCCAATTTTATAATTTCCTTCTGAGTATATTCACGCATGGAGTAATATTTGGTGTCATTTACGAATATTCCAGACCATTTTGCAAGGCACAATATGTGTGATTCCTCTGATGAAAGATAAATTCTTGTGTGGTCTACAGGATTTGATACACTTGCCAAATCTATGTTGTTGGAAGAAGCTATATACTTCAACAAAGGAGCATTTTGCAGGTGACTTGAAAGTCCCTTCCAATTTCTAGTAACAAAACAAAGAAGTTCAACATACAAATTTTCAGGCAGGCCTTTCAACCAACCAAAGGATCAAATACAAGGAGAATACCAATCATAAGATACTTGATTTTTTTGTGTATGAGTTTCTGTTGGCTAACATAATTTTTTTTTCTCGAAGATGACGTCACATAAAACCATTCCCTCATCTTTCAATTGGGCCTGAATGGGATATCTAAGTTGTCTCACATGTGGATTCCCAGGAACATTACAATGAAGGCACCTTAAAGCCCAAGTTTTCGATGATAGAGGGAAATGGGAATAAGTATTTAAAATGAACGTTGGAGGATGATAGTATAATCTTCCATAAATATTGGTTTAATTCATTTTAATGACACATGTCCTCGATATTTTCGCCTATTATTTCCAATCTTTTCTAAAATGTGTGCTGAATAGTCACTAATAACATATGAGTTAACATTTCCATATGCAATCATATTCTCAAATATGACATGTAATATATGCAGAGTATTAAAGAGGGACATGACATGAAGACATTTTTGGATGACACTTTTGTGGATGACAGTGGGGTAGTACAATATTGCACTCTTACTATGATGATGCCTTAAAAAAACTAAAATAACCAATGATTTTTTCCAATTCAAGATGGATGCAAAATAATCATCAGATCCCATAATATTCACTCGTTAATGCATTTTAATGGGAGACGTCCTCGAGCTTTTCGTTTATTAATGCCAATCTTTTCGAACCTGTTTGGTGATTTGTCACTAGTAAAATCATAATTAATGTGCATTGGTAAGGGAAGAAGGTGGCGGGGATGGAGGGGAGCGAAAAATGCTTTTACACTTTTGTGAACCCAGGATTCTGTGAACTCGCGAAACTTTGAAGACTCGACTAAGTATGGAAAGGAGGGTTGGGCAGATGGAGTCATCATAGGTAGATTCAGGCTTGCGATTTCGAGGAGTCAAGGGTCAAATTGTATATCAACGAAGTTTTGGGTGCAAGATGTATACCCCGAACATGGGGCACCAGAGTTCGATAACGCCTATCTGCGAACCCGCATTCATAAAATTGGCTAAGTATGCAAATGAATGGCGGTCGGTCAGACTCGTGATGTGAAGATATAGATGGATATGGGGATTTTTCAGTTCACCACCTTGGGAACCCACAAGCATAGAAACACGACTAAGTATAGAACCAGAAATGCATAATAGAGGGGAAGAAGAAAAGGGAAAAATGGGTAAGTATAGAAGAGGAAAAAGAAAGGGAGATAAGAAATGTATCTTTCACACAACAACACTTAGTATCATAATTATGAATCCATAGAAACACATTAACTATGGGAACAACATTCTTAGCTATGAAATATAGTTGGAGCTCGACAAACTCTGGTTCAAGTCAAAAGAGATGTTGTTTATATATATTGAAATATTTTTCATATTATTTTATCTTAAAAGTATTTTTGGTGGCCCAACTGTAAAACCATGTTCCAATTTGTGTTTCTCAAGTGGAGATGTGTTTGTGAAGACACATTTCCTTGAACCAAAGTTTAGGGGCAGGGAAAGTGCAACGTCGACTGTTTGTTGAGTATATATTTGTTGAAGAGTAAGCAATGTATTTCCAAGTGCACGTATCGTTTGCATAGTATCAATATGATTTCTTTCATGTTCTTCATGTATTCTTCTGAATGCACTTGTCATAGATTTGTCAACCTTTTCCATGCCACTATGGTTGCGAAAGAAGTGGGATCTCTGGTGAACAAATACCTCAAGAACAACACCAAGACAACATCACACTCTTGTTTCTCTGGTCATAGTAGTCACATTCGAAAAATGTTATGCAAGAGGATTTTGGCTCAGGCATTCCCAGTATTGAAAATTCTTACTTGCAAACTGGAAATAGTAAATATCAACCAACAAATAGGAATGAAACCATGACACTGAGACTCATCATTGAATGGGAAAGGATAGAAGTGCATCCCCTGGCCTACAAACTGCAACAACATGTCCAACTGTGGATGCAGGACCCCAATCCTACAAATTTGAAGCAAACAAGAGCAAGCAGCAAAAAACAAACCAGTGAACAAGTACGAAGAGGCCCAACTGTAGCTGCAGGATCTCAACTCTACAAATTTGAATCAAACAACAATAAGCAACATCCAACAAACCAACGAGAAAACATCAACCAATCAACCAGGAATGCCGGTGAAGAACAATATTTCCCAAATTCACTATAAACAAGATTGTATAAAAAATCGGAGGAATATATTGTAACACGCCTATTAAGAAAACATTTCAGGATGTGAGGCCTGCCAGGTAAACATTTAATCCTATGAGGACTGTGGAAAGTCCTCCCACTGTGTAAACATTTAATAAATTTGCAGTTTTCACGGTTGGCATTCTGTATCCGCAACCGGAACTGCTTATGTCGCTCCCCATTCACGGGTAAGTTTCACTACCATGGTTTCATCCTTATTCGTTGTTTTTTTTTTTTTTTTTT
>ML780682.1:138494-148557 GCA_009831015.1 Picea engelmannii
TCAATACTAGAATGGCTCAAAATCCTCTTGCATAAAATCTTTGTATGTGACTACTCAGAACCCACCTCCATCACACCCAATGACATATAAAAAAGGAAATTGAATTTTCTACTCACATACAAAGATGTTCTGCAAGAGGATTTTGACTGAGGCATCTCTAGTATTTAAAATTTTCACTTGCAAACTAGAATTAGCAAACAAAAAACAATGAATACGAACGTAAACATAGCAATGAAACCCACTCCTCAATGGGGAATGATAGAAGCGCAGTTCCAATCATGGTTGCAGAATCCCAAGTGTGCAAACTGCAACAACAACAACATGCAAACAAGAGCAACAACAATAGGAAAACAAGAAACCAATTAACAAGAAACGAGAAAGCATCAACTAGTGAACCAGTAATGTCTTTGAAGAATAATATTTCCCATATTCACTGCAGACAACATTGTAATAAAAAAAAAAAACGGACGAAAATGTATTGTAACAAGCATGTTAAGTAATGCAGGAATGCAATCGCAACACTGAGACCCACCAGTGAATGGGAAGGATAGAAGTGCATCCCCTGGCCTCCAAACTGCAACAACATGTCCAACTGCAAATGGAGGACCCCAACCTTGCAAAGTTGAAGAAAACAAGAGCAAGCAACAAAAAACAAACCAGTGAACAAGCACCAAAAGGCCCAACTACAGCTGTAGGACCTCAACTCTGCAAAGTTGAATCAAACAACAATAAGAAGCATCCAATGAATCAATGAGTAAGCATAAACTAGTTAACTAGGAATGTTGATGAAGAACAATATTGGCCAAATTCACTGCACCCAAGATTGTATCAAAAAATCGGAGGAAAATGTACTGTAAAACACCTGTTAAGCAAACATTTCAGGATGTGAGGCCTGTCAGGTAAACATTTAAGGATGTGAGGACTGTCCAAAGGACTCCCATTGTGTAAACAATTAATAAAGTTGCAGTTTGCACGATTGGTATTTTGCATCCGCAATTGGAACTTCGCTTCTATCGTTCCCCATTCATAGGTAAGTTTCAGTGCCATGGTTGCATCCCTATTCGTTGTTTGTTTTTTTTTCTAGTTTGCAAGTAAGAATTTTCAATACTGGGAGCGATCAAAATCCTCTTACAACCCATCTTTGTATGTGACTACTACGACTTGAGAAGTAGGATTGTAATGTTGTCCTTGTCTCATTCCTGAACACCAATGTTCGACACAAAATCCACCTCCATTGCAACCACAGTGACATATAAGAAAAGGAAATTGTATTTTATCCTCAGATAGAAAGATGTTCTGCAAGAGGATTTTGACTCAGGCATCTCCAGTATTGAAATTTTTCACTTGCAAACTGGAAATAGAAAACATCAAACAATGAATAGGAAACTAAACATGGCACTGAAACCCACCCATCAATGGGGAATGACAGAAGAGCAGTTCCAATTGCGGTTGCAGAATCCCAAGCATGCAAACTGCAACAAGACCAATAGGAAAACAAGAGCAACAACAATAGGCAAACAAGAGCAACAACAACAGGTGAACTAAGAAATGAGCCAGCATTAACCAGTGAACCAATAATGTCGCTAAAGAACAATATTTCCCATATTCACTGCAGAGAACATTGCATAAAAAAAATCGGAGGAAAATGTATTGTAACAGACCCGTTAAGTAAACATTTAAGGATGTGAGGCCTGTTAGGTAAACACTTAAGTCTTCCAGGACCACTGAAGAGCCTTGCACTATGTAAGCATTTAAGAAAGAGTGCAGTGTGGCAGGTCTATTACGTATGCAAAATAATTATTATATTATTTTATAATAATATAAAATAATAATAACAATAAAAAAAATAGTAACAATAGTTCGAACAATAGAGACTATGCAAAAAAAAAATTAGTCAAAGGAAAAACTAATATGAAGTCAACTAATAAAAAACTGACTCTCGATGCTCAAAACTTTGGATATCTAAACATTTCAAAAAACTAGTAAAAATTCAGAAAGACCGTAGATGATCAAAAACTTTGGATATGATAACATATAAAACATTGGGAATAGTGAAGCTGACAATAAGACCTCCAATATATTATCCAATCAAATCATGACATATATGGCATTTTTTATTATATACAAATCAATGTTTTTAGTTCTCTAGTTCCAACAATAGAGATTATGCAAATATTTTTAGTCAAAGGACAAACTAATATGAATTCAACAAATTATTGATCGTTATAGTCCCTCTACGCCTTCGACAGGGACTAATAATACCATAAGTTTCAATATTTCATTTAACAAGAAACTAATTCCTCGTTAAATATAGCCAAGAAGCCCTTTAAAAGTGGGTAATCTTCCTATAAATTAATTTCACATGGAGTTACTTATGTTTACCTTCTTTTTGCTTCAAATATGGAAATTGTAATTGCTTGGGGAGTAAGGATTTCACTCCTTACTATAACAATACCACAAGCTGCAAGATTTTGTTTAACAAGAACCTAATTGCTTTTGAAATATAGCCCCAAAACCCAGTGGATGAGTCGATGATTCAACGAAAACAATAACAAATAACATGTGATTTAATTCATAGTCGACACACTCCAATTCAATAAAAATATGACAACATACCAACAGAGATATATATGCATATATATCAAGGACAATTTGTTGGTATGTTGTCATATCATCTAGAGACACAAAATCCTAATGATTTTGCCTTAACCTCATTGATGTAACGTTTTCCTACAAAATTTATAATTGTGTACTTGAAAAATCAAATTCTACTAGCTAGAATAATAAAAATAATAATATCTTTCATAAAAAAAATCACTTGAATCTAAACCCTCACTTGAATTCAGTGAATTCTATAGAAATTCATTTGAATCTAAACTGTAACTTGAATTCGATTTTCTTTTATAAAGAGTACCTTGAATTTTGATTGCTTGTGAATTGGGGCATATTGCGTTTTCTCTGCAGCACTACAACTGAAAAACATTTCAGGGTTTCAGTGATTTATACAAACTAAATTTTAACAATAATTTTTTTGGCCTTTTTCGATAACCATCCCCGAAATCCGATCATATAATTCTTGGTGAAATCACAATTTTTAGTGGTTTAAACTACATTTTTGAATGCATAATGAATTCAATGCCCTGAAAAATTTATGGGGTACTCAGAATCTATAGACTTAACAACTCAAATCTACAACTCCAACAATTTTTGACCGGATTTTGGGCAAAAATGGCTAGACAATATGACCGGATTTTGTTCACTCGCATAGGAAAATTCCTAATTTTAAATATCATTCATAAAACAAGAATAATGTACTTAAAAACAAGTTTAGGACTTGTACTTAAAAAGAAGAATAATAGAACTTGTTTTTAAGTACATTATTCTTGTTTTCTGAATGATATTTAGAATCGGGATTTTTCCTATGTGAGTGAACAAATTGGGAACTTGCATATATCTTTTCTTTCATGATAAAATCCTTTATCTGAATCATTAGATTGACTACCATTGACTAAGCAAGTGTGATAGGAATTTGATTTTGTGATCAAAGATTGATATTTTCCTTTTCATCCATTACTTGACCCACAAACCAATTTCAAAACCCAAATTAAACTTATAATCATAAAACATTGCAATAACTGAGGTGCCCTAGCTTGACCTTAGGAGTCAAGGACAAATTTAGGGACTAACATCTTTTAGCACCGTTTCCAGGGAACAGAGTAACAAAGACATTTTCCCTGAGAGAATGACATGTCTAGATATTCATCTTGATGGTGAATAGGGAGTGGACATTAATTTGACTATGGATCATTCACCCGGTGACTCCATGAAGAAAGAATCCATTGGAAACTCCACTAATTCAGGATGATGAAGGCCATGCAGGAAATATTAGCTCAAAGATTTGCTCCATTCAACTTATTAGTTTTTCCTGGTTACCCAAATCCAGTACCTCCTGTATATGAATAGCAAGTTTGACTTCCCAAGTTTAAAGAATGAATAGATGATAATCTTGTTGAAAATCGTGTATACAACTTCTTATCTGGATAGTTTTATCCATGTCTTAAACTAGAGACCATCTAATATGTTGTCTCCTGCAACCGTCACTATAGATTCCCTTAGACTTATCACCTGTGACCTTCCCGGAACAAGGACAACAAAGGGGAAAAAATAGATAAGAATAAGGCTCTTATAATAAAAAAAACATGAACGAGAACAATAATCATAATAGCTCCTTCTCAGAGCTATTTCTTGTGACCTTCCTGGAACAAGAACCAAAATAAAAATACAATAATAAGAAATAGGAACAACACTCTTTTAGTGTTGCGATCAATCATTCCTCCATAATAACCTTCTTGGAACAAGGAAACAAGAACAAAAAGTATAATAACATTTTCATAATAACATGAATCAATCATAATCGGATAACCCCATACTTAATCAAACGATGAATTATGCACTTCTCACGCTCGATAGGGAGATATAGGGAGATAATTGAGAGGGATAGGTCTGAAGGTTGATCGATCAGAGATAATATTTATGTAGGTAGGCACCATAAGTATGTAATAGTACTAATACCATTGAATGAGCTAATACCCCACAGGAGTTGGTGGGCAGTTTAGTTTAGTTCATGGATGTGGTGTATTTTATTCTCCTTGTATTTTTCCGGGCCCCAAATTCTGCTATGTCAACAAGAATAATAAAAAAAACTATCTTATGATAATCATCATATTATTACCAAGGTGACATTCCTGGAAGCAAAACAAGAAGTATCTCCTAGAGGATATGTTAGTTCATCTTGAAAGAATTTATATCAATAATACTCAGATGTTGCCAAGTATTCATTGTATTTAGCAGTAATAGAATGATTCAAGAATTGTTGTCACAACTAGTAATGTGGCAATTATCAAAACTTGATATGTGCAAATTGGAAACTTATTAATTTAATCAAACCTGAAACCTTGAGTCATATCTTCAAGAAAGAACTGGTGATGCAATCGGTATTGCAACTGGTGTTGCAATTGGTGTTGCAACTAGCACTGCAACTGTCACAAAGGAACTGGCATTAACGAACTGGCACTGTAAAACTAGGTTTTTTATGAGGAAAACCTAATATTTCAACTTCATAAATTTGCATATTTGATTCGAGAACACTCCCAAGAAAACTAACCTTTACTTAGAATAATTCCAGAAATCCTACTCCAGAACCAATAGATAAACCCTAATTGCTAACTTCAACAACAACTCAAGACAAGTAGAGCGCTTCTTCTCCAAGGGTAGCACATAAGAGAGAGATTCTCCATATCCATAGAACAAGTACCATACACAAATGAAACATTTGTAGCTACACTAATCTCTCTTTGAAACTTGCGTTGTACTTAGCAATAATATCACTAAGAAAATCACCAAGAGAGAGACCAAGACCAAGAAATGACCATGCACCCGTACTACTCCTTGCAATTGCAATTGTAACTCTCCACAAGACTTGCACACTAACCGGGTGTACAAATGAGCTAAAACATCCTCTATTTATATTAATATGTCCAGTGACTTTTTTGGTTGGGCCGACTTGACTTTCTGGTAATTATATTTTATATTTATCTTTTTCCTATGGAGTCGACTTATATTTCTGGAAGATAATAGTCTAATATTATTTATTCTTCTAGTTCGACTTGTCTTCTAGGGTTTCCACACATATGTTTAATGGTTCAATTGCTTTTGGAATATTCTATTCTAAGGCATAGGTTACATGTGGAGGTTAATACCTCCCGCAGCTACCAAAACATCAACATACATGGACAAGAACAATGTTTTAGATGAGTTATTAAAGGTTGGAGTTGGGTATAAGAGGAACCTACATTGTTTCAAAAATCCAAAATGGACATACTATAGAATACAATCATGAACCATAGACATAATTGTATACATTACAATTTTTATCTCAGTTTGTGTATGATGATAAAATTTCACTTATCTCTGGATGAAATATTAATGTGCTTTTATTAATGTCATTTTGATTCTTTTAAGAGAGGTTACTGATGTAAATGAACATGAGCAACTTACAGTTTTTTGGTGATGATGGATTGGACATAAGAATTTCATGTGAAGGGATTAAAATAACTTATGAATTCCATGGGCATATGTCAATGTATTTTTGTTATACAAATAAAAGATATAGTTTTTTTCCTTGAATTTTTTTTATTAATAATTCATATTAATAAATTCAAATTAATAGTATTAAAAAATCATTAATATTATTAATGATTAATATAAATAACTATATAAGTCCCCGAGGTGTAGGACATTTGGTGACAGAGTGTGTTGTTAAGCCACTCCGTGTTGTTAAGTCACTGGTTCGAAACCTGCGGGGACAAAAAATCCAACCATGTTAAGGGTTGGTGTGGCTCAGGCCGGGTGCGATCCCCGGGTGATTTTGACGGATTAGATGCCCCTGAGTCGTGGTTTCTCAAGCCACAGGTTAATCGCATAGCCAACAGGTCCCGCACAAATTAACAAACAAAAAAATATATAAATAACTATAGAAAAACATAATATCAATATATCTTAAAAGAGGGAATAATGCAATAATAAAATATTGATATTGGTAGTGCAAGAATGGGAGCAAGAGGTTGAATGCTTTATGAGAATTCATTGTGGCAAATAGTTGGAGTTTTGTGAGAAGGTAAACTCTTTGCAATAGTGGATTGGCCAAATAATATCCCACATTGGAATTCTTATAGAAGTCATGTCTCCTATGATTTCTATATCTTTTGCGGACCCCTGTCATGGTGGCCCTTTCTTTGCCTTAGAGAGTATCAAGGACAAGTTGTGCCCTCAAGAACCAAAATTGGAAGAATGCACAGTTGTGACCTCAAGAATCAAAATTGGAAGAATGCACAAAGAATCCTGATATTTCCCACTTTGTGATTGAGGAGCATTTGAGTGAAGATGGAGGAGAACCATTGGAGATGACTCACAAAGGGGGTTTTCATGGGTCATATTTTTTTTATAATTTTCTCTATTTTTTATCTATGTTTTGTTGTATAGTATTTCTACTTAAATAGTTCGTAAGAAAATACACTTATTACGTTCTAAGTAGCTAGAGTAGGGAAGATAATCGTAGTAGTAAACTAGACAATTAGATATACTTTTTTTATATATCTTTTCACGAACTCAACTCATTTTTGTATTGCAAAGATGTCTAGTTTGGTTGCAACATTTTCCAATATAAATGATAACCATTATTGTGAAAAGAATAAAATAAAGTTAGTGATATTTACCTTACAAAAACACACAACTTTTCCATGGATATTCACATGTATTTATGGAATATTCCATTGCAACAACCTCATAAATATAGAGGGTAAACATCTTGGATATACTAAAATGAAGGATCATCAACAAAAATTGTGTAGGAATTTCTAGCAATAATTTAGTCATACATACTTTTATGGAAATGTTTGTGTCTACCCTTATGAGGTTAATTTTGTTTTATAATCCTAAGGTAGAATAACATACCTTCAAGAGGTTATGATGGTCATGTGACTTGAGACTAGTGACATGTCCATCAATAGTAAATGGTTTCTTTAATGATGACTCATACCCTATTGGAGTCCTTATGGTAGACATAATTGTTTTTACAATTTGTACCTCATTTTTAATCAACAACCATCTTACTAGTTCCAAAGTATATTGATATTTCCTTTTTTCAGCATACTTTGTCCATGCATGCATATTTGTAGTTGATACCTTCAATTTATTCCTAGTTGATATGTTATTGGTGATTTCATCAACAAAAACACATCTAAAAAAACCGACATATATTTTTTTTTAAATGTGCATTATGTCTAACAAATGTGTTATCTTTAGGTTATCCAATAGGGAAAGTCATATAATTTAGATAATATATTCAATCCTACATGTCTTTTTTTTTACCATAAACATCCATGATACAAATTTAACTAAATTATTGTTTTCTTTCTTAGAGGAGGCGGCACAAGATCCTCCTTTCCATTTACAAACACCCTCTTTGTTGATTTATGAAAATGATGATTTAATGGAAAAAACTTCATATGTCCTTTGCAGAGCATTTTGTTCAAATATTTTGAATGCCTCATCTCTAATTGGTATTCACAATGTGGGCATGAACAATAACCCTTTGTCACAATGTGGGCGTGAAATATAACCCTTTGTATTGAGCCCCACACATAAATTATGCAAAATTATTCATATTAGGTTAATTAGATAATCATGAAAAAAACAATATTTTTCATTTAGAAATTAACAATTCATACATATAGTATAAATTATAAATTTATTAATTTTATTTATATATCATTCCTAACATCACGTTTTTTACCAAAGACCACTATATATCCTGGAAAATCATAAGTGCACCAACATAATATCCCATAAAGTGTGAATATACAATCACACGAGTTCAATGGATTAGAAGCATCATACATTCTAATCATGTTCTATAAAAGTGCAATTAATCTATTAGAGGTGTCAAATACATATCCATTTTCTTCACTTGATGTTTTCTATGTACTAGCACCACCAACATTAGGTGGTCCTTCTAAATGACATCCAATATGGATTATTGTAGTTGATTAGAACCATGGTCCATGTGAACCATACACTATATTTTTGGGAATGAGGATTAACCTCGTCAATTTAAAGACCGAATCTTATGATTTTCTTCTCATGAACAAAGTTTTTTGGTCAAATAGATTCTATGTGTCATTTCCATTGAATATGATGGTATTCACATCAATCCATCATTTCTCATATTGAATGCATGTCATTCCATTAATTGGGCTAATGAAATTTAAAAGATTAATTGGGATAATGTTAAGA
Organism: Picea engelmannii; assembly: GCA_009831015.1. Classification (NCBI taxonomy): domain Eukaryota; kingdom Viridiplantae; phylum Streptophyta; class Pinopsida; order Pinales; family Pinaceae; genus Picea; species Picea engelmannii. The sequence goes on from ML780682.1 coordinate 147,348, forward strand.
TTAATGAAAGTTAACATAATTTTGAAGATCAACTATGTGTCCTAGGATAGATGGAGTGGGTGGACCGAGATGAGTTGGATGGACAGAATGAGATGATTTGGACTGCTCAGACTTGGGATGACTTGGGCAGACTTGGGTGAAATTGTTGGATGTGGATAGTTGGAAAACAAGTCACCAAGAGAAGCAAGTTGGCTATGTGGGCACTTGGGTCCACATTGGAACGAAGGGGTTTGCAAGTGCAAGGAAATTATTTTGACCAGTTGGACCGAGACAAGTTGGATTGAGCGGACTTGGGATGACTTGAATGGATGAACCATGTGCACTTGGGATTACTTGGGCACAATTGGGCAGACTTGGGTGCACTTTTTATATCTGGATAGTTGGCGTAAAAGTCACCAAGAGAAGCAAGTTGGTTATGTGGGCACTTGGGTCCACCTTGGAACAAAGGTGCTTGCAAGTGCAAGGAAAGTCTCTTTGAGTATTTGGACCGAGATGAGTTCAATCGGGTGAACTTGGGATGTCTTGGATGGATGACCCATGCTAAATTGGGATGACTTGGCCACACTTGGGTAGACTTGGGTGCACTTGTTGGATGTGGATAGTTAGTGAACAAGTCACCAAGAGAAGCAAGTTGGCTATGTGGGAAATTGGTGGGATTCACATCACTCCATTATAGATCATATTGAATACATGTCATTCCATTAATTGGGATAGTAAAAGTAAAAATATTAATTGGGATAATCTTAAGATTAATGAAAGTTAACATAATTTTGAAGTTCAACTACCTATGCTCAGATAGATGAACTTGGTGGATCAAGACAAGTTGGATTGGGTGAACATGGAATGACTTGGATGGACCACATTCACTTGGGAAAATTTTGGTGCACTCTAGGGTGCACTTGTTGGATGTGAATATTTTTCAGACAAGTCACCAAGATAAGAAAGTTGTATATGTGGGAACTTGGGTCCATGATCCAAAAAAATATTTTAACGACAATGGTTGAGTTTTAAAGCATGAGTTAATTAACCATTTAGGAAACTGATGAAAGAGGAAGAATTATAGATGAAACATTGTTATCCATATTTTTGGTTATCGAGATGATGACATGATGATGGAAGATCTAACTCTTCATTTATATCATTTTCATGTAAAAAGTTACACTTGTCAGCTTCTCAAAATCACACTTTTGAAAATAGTACGCAGGCTGCA
>ML780682.1:165843-184231 GCA_009831015.1 Picea engelmannii
GTACATCATCCTTTTTCTCTTGTCCATTCAATACTTTAGAACTAGGGAAAGAGTAGTATTCTGTCACAGTTTGTTCCAGATCCAGGTGGATCTGGGGAGATTGGTCTGTGTCCGCACTCACGAATTTATCCTTGAACAAACATAGCAGCCATATAAACATATACAGATCTGGAAATAAGCATAAATCAACAACAAACCATAACAAGAGAATTTGATAACGGAGTTCGAAAATCTCGCTTACGTCTCCGGGCCTTTGTCTCAGTGGGTGAGGCTTTATTATTTATGTTAAAAGATTTAAAAGTACATCATAATAGTTACAAAAGTATTACAAACTGATCTGGTCATGTTCTACAAGATCTCAAGAACCAAACAAAACTGACGGCACTAAAAACGGATGAACGAAGCTCCCAGAAATGGCCCGCAAAGGTGCTCTCCTCAATGGCTTCCCTGCATAAAAATGGCTTTGGCTTGGAAATTATTTATAATTTATCTATTCTAAACCTCCTCCCATGGATTCAAGAACCTCTGGTTTATATAGACTTGAATTTGGCAACAAACTCCCAACTTCTCCCCAAGATCTAGCCTAAAAAAGGGCCCAAGATCCTCCAAAAATGGCCAAAATCTCCCAATATCAAACCAAAAATCAATAAAAACCATAATACATAGTCAAACCCCACTAACGAGTAAAAACATATGGTGAAACCTCCAAACTCCGTGCTCCTAGTCATATGGGCACCCACCATGTGGCCCCAGGCTAACTACTAGTGCACTGGCCCCCTTAACCGTCGACCCCTGGTCCTATGCTCTTAGCCCATGTGGCCACAACCTTATCCACATGCCCAAATATGTGTTATCCCCTGGTTTAAAGCCTGTGGTTGTGCATCCTAGTTAGTGGGCTAGCCTGACCGATAGGGCGCTAACCATACTTACCCAAGCGAATGGTTCAAGAATCGAGTCTTATAGCGTGGTCGCATGTTGTTTTGTCGAATCGGGGGCTAAGATCCAATATATGTGTGCACCATCAGTTTAAGGTACGGGCTCTAGTCATATAGCATAGACACATGGACATGCGTCGGGGTTGGGGGCTATGCCCTAGCCTTAATCTCCGCTGATAGGACCACCACTTCACTTTAAATATTAAATTTACACCATATATAACAAGCACCATAGTGGGAGGGATGGCAGCCCAAACCTACCCAAAGCGTTCCAACCCGGACCATAGGTCACAGGTTTGATTCTTGTTGAACCCATAACATTTTTCAACCTTCTAACCAATAGAGGGGTGCCACGTGGTAGCCCAGGACTGGGCCACGTGGGACCTTACCATTCACCCGAACAAGGACATGTGTCCACCACTGATTCGTCCACCTATCAACACCACTTCCCAGTCAACAACCTGTCCACATTAGCATGCCCACACTACCACGCCACTGTACGACATGTACAATCAACTTCCACATCAGCACTATATAGATTGTACAGTCATCATTTTTTTTTGCCTGTTTGGCGAAAAAAACAGACCGTGAGATATTATGCATATGACGTTCGTTTGAGCCTTTTCAAGTTGTTTTGGGTTCGTATCAACGAGGCCTACGCTCACACCTGTTTTGAAGCCATTCTGAGCACTTTGATTTTTAGGCCTTCCTGGACCCATTTTGGTCCCAAGATCCAATTTTGGATCACACCTCCCCACTAAAGACCTTTTGGTCCTCCAAAAGGTTACTGACTAGTCATCAAGTGCAGGATAGGCCACCCGACTTGCTCTCTATTTTTAAACTCTGTCCTGTGCACTTGTCTCATCAAGATCAACTGTAAAACAATCATGATAACTAACAACATATTGTTAGCCACTTGTACTTTGTTACATCTTACTGAAGCCACTATAATCCATGTTGACAACATTACTAATGATAACATCATAAATATGAATGCAAATGAGCTTATATGTTTGTAATAGTTGCACGACATTAGCTTATCTTGAAGCAAAGTGTGATTGATTTTCCATTCTACAATCATCTCTTGTTCTTGCTTAAGATCAATTACTTGATTTGAAACAATTATAGGTGTGTTTCTTGCATGAGTTTCCTTTCTTAATTCTTCCATTGTTTGAAGAGATTGATTTTCTTTAAAATGATGAGCATGCACAACATATTCTTTGCTTGCTTTGGTTAAGTTATATTGATTATTTTCCTTGTAGAATATTGCATTACGATCATACAAGTAAGGACTTCCTAAAACCATTCCACATTCATTGAGTGGCACCACATCACATGTTACCTCATCCATGAACTTAGATGAAATTGCAAATAGTATTGTGCATTGCTTTGTTATGTGCAATTTATGATTGTTGCTTATCCATTTAAGTGAGTAAGGCTTATGATGCATCTGAGTGTTTAATCCCAATTGTTTAACCACTTCCTCTAAAATCAAGTTATATTGAGATCCACTATTTATCAATGTGTCGGCCTTATAATGCCTCATTATGACCCTTATGTGAAACAATTTACTTCTAGAATCAAATCCATCACCAATTTTACCTGTCAAACCAACCAATGAGACTTTAGATTTATCACCTGAATCTGATCCCAAGTCTATTGATCGTGTTGCTGCTGCAACTTTTTGCCTCCCTTTCCTTTCTTTGAACCACTTCGGTCTCTTCTCAGGATGCAATTGCCAACAATGGTCCTCATCATGCCCTTATTTCTTGCAATGCTTGAAAGAGGGTTTCTCTTCCTTTCTTGCCACTAAATTTGCCTTCTTTCCATTCCACTTTGTTTTGTCCTCTTTCCTTGAAGATGATTCCCCTGATACACCAACTCTTGTTTTCCCTGCCTCAATGTAAGTTTCTTGAATAGAAACCTCATCAATATTAGTAGGTCCAAACATAAATACAATGTTACGAATATGTGCAGGTAAACCTCCTATATACTTCATAAGAGTTTCTTGGGTATGTAAAGGAATATCTAACATCAATTCCATTTTACGAATTCCATCGGTGTATTCTTGAACTGTTTGTCCTTTTCTTAGTTTATGAGTTTTCCATTCAATTAAAGCTTTCTCTTTATAACCCAAAGGATATAATTTCTTTCTAAGTGCAGAAAAAAAAAAATTCCATGATGGAAATATATTACCCACTTATTGCGTGCCATTTTTCAACTTGCTTTTCCACTAGATGAGTGTTGTGTCTGCAAGACGAAGTGATGCCAACTTGATTTGAGTTGCCTCATCCTTGACTTGTTGCACACTACAATAAACCTCCATTTGTCTGACCCAATTATCAAGCCTCTCTACATTGACTTCACCATCATACATAGGTAATTCATATTTCACATCAAGCTTAAGTAAACGAATTTCATTTTTATGTTTGTGGACATGTTTTCTTGCAATGGATTTAGAACTTGAACTTAAAGAAGAATAAGTTAATGAAGAATAAGGAGGTGAAGGAGTAGTTTGAGGAGGATCCTCTCCTTCTTTATTTTTAACCTTTGAAGATTCACCTAGAACCGGTCTCTTCTATTCCAAGTAATCCTCATACAAAACCTTCATCATCTCCAAGATGGCGAAGAAAGTCTTTCGAAACTCTTTCTCATCATGAGAAAGTCCCTCTTCTGATGCCATCTTATCACTTTGAGAAGTTATCTTTCTCGATCCAATATCAGGATTCTCTTCAACAATCTCTCCTTCACCATGATTCATCCTTTCCCTGCTAATCATGCAAACTCAAAAACCAACCGTCAACTAGCTCTGATACCACTTGATCCAAAAAAATATTTTAACGACAATGGTTGAGTTTTAAAGAATGAGTTAATTAACCATTTAGTAAATTGATGAAAGAGGAAGAACTATAGATGAAACATAGAATCCATATAAACATATATAGATATAGAAATAATCATAAATCAACAACAAACCATAACAAGAGAAGTTGATAACGAAGTTCGACAATCTCGCCTACGTCTCTGGGCCTTTATCTCAATGGGTGAGGCTTTCTTATTTATGTTAAAAGATTTAAAATTACATCATAACAGTGCCAATAGGATTACAAATTGATCTATTCATGTTCTACCAGATCTCAAGAACCCAACAAAATTGATGGCACTGAAAACGGATGAAAGGAGATCCCAGAAATGGTCCACAAAGGTGCTCTCCTCAATGGCTTCCCTCCATAAAAATGGCTCTGGCTTGGAAATTATTCAGAATTTCTTTGTTCTGAACCTCTTCCCATGGCTTCAAGAACCTCTTGTTTATATAGACTTGAAGTTAGCAACAAAATCCCAACTTCTCTCCAAGATCTGGCCTCAAAAAGGGCCCAAGATCTTCCAAAAATGGCCAAAATCTCCCAATATCAGGCCAAAAATCAATACAAACCATAATACATAGTCAAAAACCCACTAATGACTTAAATTATATGGTGCAACCCCCAAAATCCACACTCTTGGGCATATGGGTTCTCACCATGTAGCCCCATGCTAACTACTAGCGCGTTGGCCCCCTTAACCGTCGACCCCTGGTCCTCTGCTCTTGGCCCATGTGGCCACATCCTTATCCACGCGCCTGAATCTGTGTTAGCCCCTATTTTAAAGCTTGTGGTTATGCACCCTGGTTGGTGGGATAGCCTAACCGACCGGGCATTAACTGTACTTACCCGCACGAATGGTTGAAGAACCGAGTCTTATGGCGTGGTCGCATGTTGTTTCGTCGAACCGGGGGCTAAGCTCCAACATATGCGCGCACCATCGGTTTAAGGTATGGGATCCATTCATATAGAATAGACACATGGACATGCGCCAAGGCTAGGGCTAGGCCCGAACCCTAATCTCCGTCGACGGGACCACCACTTCACTTTAAATATTAAATTTACACCTTATATAACAAGCACCATAGTGGGCGGGCTGGCAGCCCAACCCTGCCCAAAGCGTTTTGACCCAGACCATAGGTCATGGGTTCGATTCTCGTTGAACCCATTAAATTTTGCAACCTGATAACCAATAGAGGGGTTCCACATGGCAACCTAGGACTGGGCCACATGGCACCTTATAATTCACTCGAACAAGGACACATGTCCACCACTGATTCGTCCACCTGTCAACACCACTTCCCAATCAACAACCTATCCACGTTAGCATGCCCACACTGCCATGTCACTATATGGTCGTACGACTTGTGTAGTCAGCTGCCATGTTAGCACTGTACAGACTGTACAATCATCATTTTTTTTTGCCTGTTTGGCAAAATGGACAGACCGCGATATATTTTGCATACGATGTCCGTTTGAGCCCATTCAAGTTGTGTTGCGTTCATTTCGACGAGTCCTTCTCTCACTTCTATTTTGAAGCCATTCTGAGCACTTTTAATTTTAGGCCTTCTTGGACCCATTTTGGTCTTGAGATCCAATTTTGGATCAGTCCACCTTGCAGACTTTCCTTACACTCAATGCCTCAACTAGTGGTATATTTACTTCAATAAAAAAGAATATTCTTTTATGATAGTCCCAGTTTGGGTTAGGCTTCCCCCCCTTCCCCAAAAGTGCATTGATATATTTGAACCAAAATCAGTCAATAATCATTTTCCCTTATTGGCATGGAAGTAGATATAGAGAAGGGATTCCCAAACTTAGTGCAACCCATAATCATTGTAATGTACCCAACCACCTAGAGGCCAGGTTATGCCACTTAAACTAACCACAACACACCCAACAACCCACAGGTGAGGCATGTTGTAGTCTAGGGACTATTATAACCCTAAATTGCACCATACATGCTTACTTGGCATCAGGCCAACTCATATCCCTTCATTGCCAAAACATCTGTTGAACAACCTCTTTAAAAATCCTCTTGGGAAAGGTACATGCGCCCTAACCCACTACTGCATGCGGGTGAATGCTGGCAGGCCTACTACAGCCTGTGTTTACCTAATAAAGCACAAAAACAGGAAATTTGTCGACGGGACAAAAAGCTATGGGTCAGTTAACTAAAACTTCCGGCCATGCATGGCCGAGAGTTCGTCCAAAACCCTAGCTCCTTCTAGCCTATAAAAGAAGGGGTAGGGGTACTATTTGGAGGAGGAAAATTATAGCGAAGAAACTCTGCCCATTTGCCAAGTCAATTTGTCCCAACCCTTTAGCCTTTCCTCAAGCCTAAGGAGAATTAACACAAAGCAGTTGGAGGACAAAAAAAGAGGAGGAGCCCAGGATAAGGATTAAGGAGCGGTGGCTGGTCTCTATTATTATTGTAAGTTGATTCATCTTGAGATTAATAAAAGAATACTTTTCCCGTCCCAATGCATGAGTTATATGTGATGCTTAATTTTTAACCCTCAAGTAGAAAAATAGCATGCATGCGTAGTGTTTTGTCTTGATTGTAGGTTAACTTTGGAAGGAGCAGCGCAAGTAAGCGGGCAAAGCACAACGGAGGATCTACACCAAACATCAGTAAAAAGGTTAGTAGTTCCTTTCCATGTATGTGTCTTGAAAGAGGGGTTTAAGTTTTGGGTGGTAGGTTAAAAGGTCATTTCTTTAAGGTCAAAAATCTGCATGCAAGCCTAGCCCTAGCTTGTTAGTCCGTAGGGTATTATTTCCCAACAACAAAATTGGCAACTCCGCTGGGGAGATATACTCTTTAGGGTTTCTGGGTTTGGTTGAGTCTTTGGGTAGTTTAAGAGATTATATTTTCAGTTTCTTTGCTTGTTGTTTTTATGCAAGGCCTAAGCTAGCAGGGAACCTGGTTCTTTATACTAGTTTTCCCTGATTGTTGCTTGATGACAATTTTCGAGACACACAGAGGTACACACGGCCTGCACGCGTGTGCCCGAGCCCTAACCTTCTATAGCCTGCGTTTGAATGCTTGCTGTAGAGGTTTCCGTAGCGTGTAGGAGTCAGAAAGTTTGAGAGGCAGTCCTCCTCTTCTCTGTCAGAATTTTACATTCTCAGGGGGATTTCTGGATCCTGTCTGAGTCTTGCTGGTTCACAGTCTTGTCTCAGTTTGCTTTATTGTGTTTTTTTATTCTTTGCAATTATTTTTCTTTTTTGTTAAGAAGCAACATCCAAGATTTTAGGAGACCCTGGTTATCAATATCAGAGGTCTTCTCTTGGTCTGGGCTTCCTGTGTTGTTTTTGTCTTAGAGTTGATACATACACGCGGCCTGTGCAAGTGCAGCCCGCCGGTACATGCGCTCTGTTGTAGTTCAGCACGCGTTTGCATGCGTGCTGTTTCAGTGACAGAGGCGTTCTTTGACATGTTTCTTTTCAATCAGGGTGGGGCAGTCATCCCCTCCTTTGGTGAGAAGTGTTCCTCTCAGGTGTTTGAGTCTAGGGTTGCACAGTCAGTAGGTTAGGGCCTCTTACCCTTAGCCTATTTTTTCTTGGTTGATATTTGATAGAAAAGATAAAAAGAAAAAAAATTGTTTTATGGTTTTTATACAAGAGGAAGAATTTGTGCTTTTTGATTGCCATAGTGTGTCTTTGCTTTGATTATTTGCGATCTACGCTTTAAGCCAGAATTTTGTTTTGTTTTCTTGGTTTTGTTATTGTCGGCATTTTCCCTTTGTTGCTTCATTTAGCACTTAAATAAAAAAAATATATATATCTCTATTTTTCATTTTCTTTGTTGTTTGGAGATTGTGTTTCTGCATCAATAGCTAGGAAGAAGTCTTTTGTTCATAAGTTTTTGCAGTGCATTTAGAGTATAAGTAGCTCGTAGTCGAGCGAAATTCCTTTATGTTTGCTGCATGAAATCTTAGAAAAATTGAAAAGAAAAGAAATCTTTCTTGTGTGAAAAGTTGTTGATTTTTGCATTTAGTAAAAGCATTTTTGTTTCCATCTTTTTTCATTCGTTTTTGCTTTGAGTCTTTACACATCATCAGTTTCACCTTCATACCTTGTGACGTAAAAAATACCGTAAAAGAAACGGTAATTAAAATCTATTAGACTTTTTGTTTGTAGGGTTCATACACTAGTTCATGACTAGGGTCTTGGATTAGGTTGGAGAGGAAACTCTCCAAGGCCACTCAAAACCAAACATTGGAGTCTGTGATAGGGAGTGTAGAAGTCCAGTTTCATGGAATTTATCTGGGACCCCCCTCTAACACATGGGATAAACATGAGGTCGCGTAAGGAAGGGTAGTGGAGATAACCCCTCCAAAGCCGGACCGAGCGTAGTGGAGAACACATATCGAGGATTTGTTTTGGGATTCCGTCATTTTCATTTACCACGAGGCTTCATGGGTCTCGAATCCGTTCGAGGTCCTCAGTTGTCTTCCAGACCATTTTCTCTCGATACCCTTGATGGGTTTCAGGCTTGATACCCTGCTCATTGTGGTCTACCCGACTATCGACTGTACCCGCCTGGTGACTGTTCACGTGCTGGAAAACTAGTTGCCAATATTTCAAAGGGACATACACAGGTGACTACGGGGGTATATTGTGGTACCTAGGACAGACATCGGGCCACGCTTTGTAGAGTATACCCGGAGGGTGCTTCCGTTTTTGAGTTGCACTTGCACCGGTAAGTTTCTCTAGTGTTGGTTGTTGTAACTGTTCTTCAAAATAGTTAGTGATTGCTTGTCTTATCTCTTAGGGGCTTCTTTTTTTAGTGCATGTTACTGTTTGAACGTGTAGAATACCTTAGCGTGTCTTGGATATTCTCACACAGTGGAGGATCCCGAGCTTCGTCGGTCACGAAGGCTTCTGGGCCTGCCGCCGGTTATACTGGAGCCACCCCCGCCACCATTGAGGCGGAAGCTAGACCAACAAGGGTCTTTCGAAGCAACCGGGTTACAAACCATTGTGCCCGAACAACTCCCGGAGTAATCAACCGCCAATCTTGGTTTGGTTGAAACCCCAACCACTGATACTTGGCCATTGGTCAGTGTACCAATCCTATTTTACGAATGCCTATCAGTGCCTCATACAACCATGGAAACACACGCTATTACTTCCTCTGGGAATTCTTCCATTCCCACCATCGTTTCTAGCACAGGAGAAGCTTCTCCTAACTTGCCCTTGTCGACAGTCCGGGCCACCATGGTCTCGGCCGCAACTACATTGCACAGTGGACCGACACCATCTATCGCGGCGGACACAACTCCCTTTACACCTAGTGCGACAGGTCCTCCGTTCTCATACGGTATGTCTAGTTCAGGCACAAGTCCTGCACTCACTCACTCCACTTTACAGACTTTGGGTCTGGGGGCAGGGAGCTCTACCGCTCCTTTGCAAGGTCAACTTGGGGGAATTCCTGTCCCTTTTAACGCCTTTCCTTACGCTAGAGGTCATATCTCTCCTTCGTCCCCTTCACTTGGTGGTCTGCATCAGCAGTCCGCTGGGCAACCTGCACACACGAGTTCATTTGGAGCCGGGAATCAAGGAACACCTACGCACACTCTGTCGGTAGGTTCGTCACCATTTGTTTGGAACGGGACATTTGGTAACAACACTTTCACATCCACTTCTTTCCCATCTGGGGGCACTCCCATTTTTGGACAGTCTACTCCGGCGCAGGGTACTATTCCTGTGCCGGGGCACATATAGCAGGACCTTGGAACTCAGGACAAGGATCCGTTCCCTCCTCTGGAATGTCGTTCTGGGGTAATTCCTTCCACAGTCAATGGAATCCCGGACAGACTTCTATGCCTCTCCCAATAGGACCGGCATGGGGTAATCCTTCCCAAAGTCCGTCAAACACGATGGATGCCCAACATCCTATGTCCTTTATGGGGAATCAGCCAATAATGTCTCCAGAGATGCAAAATCCTTACGCTGGTTAGGGCCATGGTTTCTACCAAAATCCGGGCCAGCAGCCAAACTTTTCCTGGAAACCTGGTGCCAGCCAAACTCCAGGACCCTTTTTTCCAGGCTATCAACAACAACCCAAACTACCATTCCTGGCGACGTTACACTTGCCCGATTTGACAAGGTTGTTAAATGATCCTATTGGTCACGATCCACGTTGGCCTCCTATGCCAACGAAGTTGACTTCGGACATTCCAAAGTTCGAGGCCAAGCGTAACGAATATCCAGGTGATCACGTGACTACTTTCCATCTTTGGTGTTCATCTAACTCATTGAAAGATGACTCCGTCTAGTTGTGATTGTTTCAACGCACTCTTATCGGGAGTGCCGCGAAATGGTACATCGAGCTTGATCACTCAAGATATTCTTCTTTTGGCAAACTGGCGATGGCCTTCCTTAACCATTTCCAGTTACCTGTGAGATATGACGCTGGCACAGAGCTGCTTGCCAATTTCGAACAGACGACAGCGGACCATATCTCTGATCATATCCGAGAGTGGAGACGCTGAAAGAGTCTTATCAAAGTGCCAGTCCCACCAACATTCCTGCTTGAGTGGTTCCTTAAGTCTTTAGTCCCGCAATTATCCAAAGACATCGCGACTTCAAGAGTCTTCTCCGAAGAAGATGCCATCATGAGGGCTCAACAGTTTGAGCTCATCTATTCTCAGTCTGGTTTATTATACAACATCCTACCAGATGCACCGCGATCGATACTGGATAAAACTAGATAGAGAGCTGGACCACATGTCGATGGTATTGTTGGTTCAAAACAAACCAAGCCCACTGAGCAATTGACAAAACAATTGCAATAGTTATCTATACAACACTCAGCGGCCAGCCAGACTACTGCTTTGGCTGCTCCTCCTACCCAAACTTCAGAAGTACACTCTGTGTAGACGACTAACCCCAAGGCCACCCAACAACCTAAAGGGAAGAAAAAACAACGCAAGAAGGGTAAGGGGGATAAAAAACCCACAGATAATGCTAGCGAGGGCACCACGGAAAAATGGAAGGCGAGGTATCCGTGCAACTTGTGTGCCGAAGACCACCTGACCCATCTATATCCTCGACTTGCAGAGGCCCAAAAGTTTGTCACACAGCAAAAACAAGTTGTGTTGACTAATCCCTTTTAGCATGGGCAGAATTTAACTCAAGCCTCTACAAGTGCCGAAGGGGGCAACCAAGAAACCTGCCCTCCTCCAAACAACTCCTCATTCGTGAATGTACATATGGTTAGGGGTGATGCTTTAATAACGACTAGAGCGCACGACTATAGTAAACCAAGCGCTTCTGAGAAGGGTAAAGAAACCGAGATCCCATCTCTTCCTCTACAGATCAAGAAGACGTTGGGTGAAACAATGACACGCATTCCAAAGGGTGCATTTAAGAAAGCTTCTTACAACCCAAACGCAAGGGCCGCCCAGAATTACTCTATGGTGGAAGATTTATCACAAACCCCTTGTGCGATGTCCGCTTTGGAGGTCCTCCAAAGCTGCCCTGCTCAGAGGAAAGACTTGTTGACTGTGTTAGGCTCTACTGAGACTTGTAACCCGGGTACCATCATGTTAGATACGACTGACTTGAAACCTCGTTTTCCTTACCACGTCACATTTCAGATAGTAGTGGCTCATCCCACGAAAACTTTTACACGGAATATTTTCTGCATGGTGGTCGACGAGGGCGCTTCGACTTGTGTTATGTCGTTAGCATGTTGGAAAGACATTGGTCAGCCCACTTTGTCTCCATCACCTACTCTCCTCACTGCATTCGACGGTCGTTCTTTCCGACCACATGGCATCGTTCCTTCTTTCCCTGTGCAGTTAGGAGGGAAGATTGTGTGCGTCGAAGTAGAGGTAGTCGATGCTCCCCTCGACTATAACCTCTTGTTAGGTCGGAGTTGGACCTATGCTATGAAAGCTGTGGCTGCTACAGTTTTTTGAGTCTTGTTGTTTCCACACGAGGGTCGGATAGTGACCATTGATCAATTGTCCTTCTCTAGGCCTGACCCATCTTTGGGGGCATCCACGGTTCCCATGATTGATAATCCATAGCCCAGTGTCGTTAACGTAGGAGTTGGTTTGTTCCCATCCTTGATGGGTACCTTCGATTACCCACCTCCTCATGACGATGTCAGGTTTATATCTAGTCACCACAAGGCTGAGGTTTTTCATGTTTCGTCGTTCTGCACGACTTACTTTGAGGATCCGTGGATTCTTCCTTCTCCATCAGCCACGATGGATGAGACAGGGCACTCCAGCATGTCCATGCCCTTGTCGGCCATTGAAGTCGCGTACTCTTTAGTCCAGCAAGCTTCAGCTAATCCTGATTCGACTCCCGCACAAGAGTTAGATCCACTTCTAGAGCCTATTTGGGCTCAGGGTTCTCTTGCTACCACCGATTCGTTAGACTTAGTCTTGCCTTCTGACGAAGCTGTAATTGAAGCAATGACTAGTCCGGACAAACCTTGGGAAGATCTTCATCACAGATCATATTTTCTCCCAGAGTTACACCGAATTGAGGCAGGAGAATTCACTGTCACCATGACGGGAGATCAGTCGTGTCCTATTAACCTCTTAGCTACACAGGAAATTTATGCTGAGGGGAATATGGCGACTATTGCTGAAACCATACCTATCAACATCTCCCACAACCTTGGCGTCGTGGAGAATGTCTTTGTCAGGGAAGAATGCTCCCCCGAAGAGATTCAGATTTACATTGATCTTTTGAAAGAATTCCACGACGTTTTTGCCTGGTCTTACGAGGAAATTCAGGTATCGATCCAAATAATGTTGAACATGAAATCACAACGTATCTTGATGCCAAGCCGGTTCGACAAAAACTTCGTCCAGTTAATCCTAAGAAAGCAGCAACCATTAAGATTGAGGTTGAGAAATTGCTCAAGGCAGGGTTCATTTACCCTATTCATTTGACTCAATGGGTGTCAAACCCCGTGCCGGTCGATAAAAAAAAAGGCACGATTCGTGTATGTACCGATTTTCATGATTTGAACAAGGCATGTCCAAAAGATAATTATCCAACCCCATTCATCGACCAGATCATTGATGAATGTGCCGGTTGTGAATCCTTTTCGTTCATGGATGGTTTTTTAGGCTATAATCAAATCCAAATCAAACCTGAGGACCAACACAAAACGACATTCATTTGTCCGTGGGGTACATTCGCCTATCGTAAAATGCCTTTTGGTCTCAGGAATGCTGGAGCCACTTTCCAGTGGGCCATGTCTTTTGCATTTCACGACCTCAAACATATAGTCGAGGCCTATCTAGATGATTTAGCATCACACTCTCGTAAGCGAAAGGATCATCCTATGCACCTCAGACTCATCTTCGAACGCTATCGCTACTTTAAGATTCGCTTGAATCCCAACAAGTGCAACTTTTGCGTCACGTCGGGACGTTTGTTAGGTTTCATCGTATCAACAACAGGGATCATGGTGGATCCTCTTAAGGTGGAGGCAATAATCCAGTTGCCCCTCCCACGCACAATATTACATCTTCAAAGTCTTCAAGGCAAGGTGAACTTCTTACGATGCTTCATCGCCAACTATGCCGAAATCACCAAGGGATTTATGCATTTACTTAAGAAAGATGTTCCTTTTTTCTGGGACGACACCGCTTAATGCTCTTTCGACGCATTAAAACACGCCCTCAACACCGCACCTCTGCTACGACCACCTAATTATAATAAAGACTTCTTATTATATCTGGTTGCCACAGAGTCAACCATAGGCATGGTTTTAGTTCAGGAAGATGATTCATTTTCAGAATATGTGATCTAGTACCTGAGTCGAGGCCTCGTAGGACCGGAACTTAATTATTCCCATCTAGAAAAACTTGCGTTGGAAGCAGTTCATGCTGTTCAACGGTTCCGTCACTATGTTTTGTTTCACAAGACCACCGTTGTTGCTATCGTGAATCCATTCCAGTACATGTTGACACGACGAGTTATCGGCGGAAAAATCAGTAGATGGATCGTCATCCTCCAAGAATTTGACTTAGACTTCATTTCAACAAAGTCAAAGAAGTCATTGGTCTTCGCAGAACTTATTGCGGAGCTTCCGGTTGAGTCAGGTGGCGTTGTGCCTGAGGAATCGCCTATCTGGGGGGATATGTTTTTGATTGCATCTTCATACCCCTAGTACAGAGATATACTGATCTATCTCCAAAATTTGAAGTGCCCCACCTCTGCTTCTCGTGACGAGCGTCGGCGGATACGCCATCAGGATAAGAACTATCTCATACTCGATGATACGTTGTATCAGAGAGGTGTAGACTGCGTCTTACGTCGATGTCTCACTCATGAGGAGGTCATCATAGTGCTCAATGATTTTCATATAGGAGCTTGTGGCGGTCACTTGTCTGGGTTGGAAACAACCCAAAAGATTTTACGAGCAGGTTACTTCTGGCCCACACTTATCAAAGATTGTATCAATTCGGTCAAGAAGTGCCATCAGTGCCAAATATTCTCTTAGAAGATGAGGGCACATCCAGCTCCTATGTTTCCTTTCATCACAGTTGGTCCCTTCACTAAGTGGGGGATTGATTACACTACATGCAACCCCCCGTCAGCAAGGGGGCACTGCTATATCATCGTAGTTGTCGACTACTTCACTAAATGGGTCGAAGTTATGCCAACGTTTAAAGATGATGGAGAGACTGCAACTCTTTTCTTATTCAACCAGATTATAGCACGGTTCGACGTCCCGAGAGAGATTGTCACTGACCATGGTAGTCACTTTCAGAACCAAATGATGTCCGAGTTAACATCAAAGCTTGGGTTACGACAAGAACATTCATCACCTTACTACCCCCAAGCCAATGGGCAGGTGGAAGCTGTAAACAAAACTCTTAAGACGATTCTACAACGAACTATCAAACTGGCATTTGATGTTGTACTCGGCATTATGGGCTTACCGAACATCAGTTAAGACTGCAATCGGTTTCTCACCTTTCCAACTCATTTACGGGCTGGAGGCAGTCTTTCCCATCGAATGTCAAATACCATCTCTGAAATTGGCAGTACAATTATTGCCAGACACTTCTCCACTTGAAGAGTGGTTAATACACCTTGAGCAGCTTGATGAGCAGCGTCGTGATGCAGCTCTGGCCAACGAGGCTCATAAACATAAGGTCAAGTGTCAATATGATAGGTCCGTTCGTCCTCAGATTTTTTCTGAGGGCGACCTTGTCCTGGTCTATGACCAAGATAAGGACCCCCTGGGGGCAGGAAAGTTTAAACCCATGTGGTTCAGACCCTTCATTATTAAGGAGGTTTTAAAAAAGGGCGCTTATCATTTGGTCGATTTTGAAGGGAATGCTTTGGCGGAGCCTAGAAATGGGCTCTACCTCAAGAAGTATTACTCATAGAGAGGTCACTGTGGGTAACTTTTTGTAACATATGTATAGTCTTTGTACTATTACTTTTTTACGTTTCTGTTAAAAAGTGTTATGGACGTGTCATTGATGTTATCTTTCGTCAATATGGCAGATGTCAAGTGAGTCCGAGGTATTCGTTGGGTATGCGGATGGTGCTAGTTGACACACGCGGAGGCTTGCCTCCGCAGCTTGGGTAATCATTACACCACAGGGTCAGTTGTTATCTTCCAGAGGGATATGATTAGGTGACATCACGAATAATGTTGCCGAGTATAGTGCAGTTATTGAGTTTCTTCGTGACGCAGTGTCATTGGGTATCTCTCATCTCCGGGTCTATCTAGACGCTCAACTGGTTGTGTCGTAGCTAAATAGAATATACCGAGTTCATGATCCAACATTACACCGACGATTCCTTAGGGTATGTCTCTTGGAACACAACTTTGATTATATTACATATTTTCATGTTCCTAGGAGATTAAATCAAATCACATATACTCTAGCTAATCACATTTTGGATTGGCATCTTGCCCACATGTAAAAAGATCATAGACATAAACATGTAAATACATTTGTGCACACATAATCCATAAGACACAGAAAAGAGATAAAAAAAAACCATATATAAACATCATAAAATTCTCAGAGTACATAGATGGGCGCAAACGCCTCAAAAGTTGGAACGGTAACGAGTCACTGGGCTTACGCCCTTAAAAAATATATACATATCAGTGCTCGTGGCACATAAAAAGTCTAAAAGTATGTTCGGGGCCTATGGGCCCTGTTATAATCATGAACATCTTGGGATAAATGCCTAAATAATCAGACCCATGTCCGAGGTGCCCCCACAACATGGTTCTGCATGGAGGGCGGCAAGTTCTCTATCTCTGCCATGGGAACTGTGCAAGTGAGCGTAGTAAAGTTCTGCTCAATTCACCTCAGGACCCTCTCGGCCTCTCTTGCTGAGAGGTTCTCTGCTACTGCTGCTCCTCCAGCGGCGACAGCTGCGGCTTCTGGCCATGGGCGACGCCTGTTCCGTGCATAATCGATAGGTCGCACGGGTCCCACATCTGCATCCAATAAACATTCACCCATCAAAAACTCTGGTATCCAAAAACATGATATATATATAAAAAAAGACATAAAAATTATATATGCAAACAAAAAAACTGTATAGGTGGAGACTTACCCATCTCCCCTCGCTCCTCACCAGGAGGCACTGGTATCGCTGGATCTCTGGAAAAGTCGATCCATGCGTATGGGTAGTCCTCAATAGCCGGGATCTGTCGTGACAGCCAAGCAAAAAAGTCGTCGTTGAAGGCCTCCACGGTCCTTCCACCACCATGTCGCGGTAGTAACGCTGCCCATCTGCATAATGCAGGGAAAGTGGCCATATGTCCTCGTACTGTCAGCCGAGGACTAAAAAATGAAACTCTCTCATAGAAGAATGAACACAGGATGGTCCCAAACCCGAAGTTCTTGTGTGTCATCTGTCGGCATGCTGTCAAATGAATCGTCATGCACTCCAACAGTGTGGTACTCCAATCGAAAATTTGTGCATTCATGCACTGGATCGCATAGTTCATCTGTGCGCGCGAAGCCTGATGCACGGCTGCTGAGCCGGTAATCCACCCAATAAGAAATAAAATAGTCTGTAGGGTGAGACTGGTAATCCTACTAACAGGTACCAAGGAAGTCCTATGATCGGTCCCAGCCTCACAATACTCATCTATTAGCTCCGAGACTTTGCTCGGCCCCGCAAGAAACGCATGAAAGTTGACTAGTTCCCCTCTCCTTGAGAGGCCAGTCAAAAAGTAAATGTCCTCGGTGGTGGGCACCAAGGATTTCCCCTCTAGCATGAATGCCTCTGCATCAGGGTGTCAGTAATCAACCAAGGCATTCAGTAGCCTTGGTTGCGCGCGCATAAATGGACATAGAAATAATTTCACCAACCCACACTGCGTCAACATGGCCACAACATTCGGATCTGTAGCCACTAACTCATTGGCAGCCTCGTGCTCCCTCTCCCTCCACTGAACATACATCCTGCCAACACAACAAAGAAAAAAAGGAGGGTCAATACTTTTATACATTGGGTTTTTCATTCCACGGGGGGGTACTCACGGCCTGTAGAGGTGACAGTCGTGGGTACCCGCAGGCAGGATTTGCTCTGCCCACGGGTACCCGTGGGCTGTCCCTCGACAACCCACATTTGCCTAGGGCAGACCTTTTTGAGGTCGACGCCCACCCCCAAAATCAACTAAAATGCTAAAATGAAGTATTGAATAGCAAGACAAGGGAGTTTGTACTTACTTGGTCCAGGCAGAAGTCCGTTTCGTCCATTGTATCTCCTGGAATCATGATCTTTGGCAAAGGGGGTCTTTTGGCTCGAGAGTCAATTTCCAAATCAGCAATGGTGATAATGAGTTGCCAGCTTCTATTTATAGACTTTTTGGCCTCTTTTTGTCACTTTTTTGGGCCCCTTTATCAGTTTCTTTGTACCAAAAACCATTTAGAGTGATCCAGGAGTTATATGGGAGGGATTTGATCAGGTATTGGGACAATTTTTATTGAGTTTCGAAAAATAAAAAATAAATATATTGACGGTCCATAATTTTTTTTTTTTCAAAGAAATCAACTTGAGCATATAGGTTAGGATATTACCCCAACTTTTGCATCTCGTGGCCTTTTTTTTATGATATAGGATCGATCCCATCCGGTTGTGACACGGAACCATCATATCTACTCTAGAAGTGTCGTAACTTGGTGGTAGAGCTTACCAAAACATGGATGCCCTAGGTAGGTCCTGGTTGCATTATGGTGTCCATGCCGTTTTTAACAACACTGTAGGCTCGGGAGTCCGTATAGTATTTACTCAATACGAGTTTGAGCCTCATTTGCATGGGTATTTTTCACTCTTTGTCTTACTCTCCAGACTCCCACAACATAACGGGTCTCCTTTTAAGCCCTTTTCAGACCCTCTAAAAATGAAAAGATTGTCAAGCGATCTTGTGATCTTTCACGCTCGTTAAACTGAAATTTGAAGTCACCTCTGTCCGGCGGTAGTTTACCCCTTTTTCGGTCTGGACGGTCAACTGTACGAACAAAGGAATACTCTATTGAATTTCCATTCTTTAGAAGAGTATCCTCAGGTATAATTTTATTCCTTTTTCGGGCCTGAGGGACTAAATTTACGAAAAAGAAACCC
>ML780682.1:184281-208877 GCA_009831015.1 Picea engelmannii
TTTCACACTCGTTAAAATGGCCCAGAAGAATATTCCTGACGGAGTCCATAGTTAAGCTTTTTTCAGACTCCTTAAAAGTGAAAAAATAGTCGAGTGATCTTGTCCTTTTCACACTCGTTAAAATGGTTTTGAATTGACGTCTAGTCGGTGCTAGTTTATCCCTTTTTCGAACCGATTAGACTATTTTCGAAAGAGGTACCCCAATGGAGTTTCCTTTTATGCTTTTTCAGACTCTCTAAATATGAAAAACCACCGAGCTTACCTTCTTTGGGCTTGTTAAACTTACATCGAAGCACGTTACCATTGTGTTTTCTATCAACCGCATTTGCATACCTTATCCATAAAACTTGTGACAGTTTGCGTCTGTGTATTAACACCTTTGGCCACTGAAGGATTTTTCCCGAGTATCATTTCCATAGAACATCATTCTTGTCCTTGTGCCTCGAACTTGTATGTTTGCAGAACTCGTTCCTCCATTGTAACGTAATACTCCTTTATTCTTTTTCACAAATCATCAAAAAGAACAAAAAAATCAAATATGCCCCAAAAAGAGGATGGGAAAAGTATTTTCTTTATTGGCAGCATAATGAGTCGCCCTTGGATAAAGAACATCTGTCTGTTTGATCATCAAAATATGGGATGTAGTACGACCTTAGGAAGCTTTTTCTCGCTATATAGAGTTGTGTTCTCCACCATGTTGTTACTCTTCTAGACATATGGAGAGTTTGCGTTGCCTCCTGCTTCGTAGACTTATGATTAACAGATATGCTGCCTGAGTCTTATCACTTGTCATGCTATTGTCCAAGGGAAGTTTGTCACTAAGCCTGAGTCGGCCCCTCTGCAATATGTGTCTTGTCCGCATACCCGACCATCCTGAACGTCCAATCAAGTCTTTGTTCGAAATCACTAAAGCCTTCAGTTCGATCATCAAGATTATCAAGTCCATAACTGACGAGCCGTCGAAGACCTCTGGGTAGTGCAGTCGTACACTCATATTACACTCCTACCTGAGTTTTAGAAGACTTTGAAGTTGTTGCTCGAGCTCTGAAGTACAGCCATCAAGCCGAATCATCTTCTGGGAGATGGATACTCTACATGTATATCTTTCTGATTTCGAGATGTAGCTCCGCTGTGTATTATTCGCGGCTACTCTTTATAGTTATTTGACATGGATCTACAGTGTATTTGATTGGTATCCATGGTTCTATCTTATTCCGAGCATGGGTATGTACGCCTTGGTGAGACATTTGTTATTTTGCAGACGACACCTCCAGATTCCTGATTCTTGGGCTCACTCATTCAGCATATTAGCACAGATTGGTAATGTATTTCGGCCATCAGATTCTCTTCTGACCTCACACATTAGGGGGCATATGTTATAACCCTAAATTTCACCATACATGCTTACCTGGCATCAGGCCAACTCATATCCCTTCATTTCCAAAACATCTACTGAACAACCTCTTTAAAAATCCTCTTGGGAAAGGTACACGCGCCCTAACCCACTACTGCACGCGGGTGAATGCTGGCAGACCTACTACAGCCCGCGTTTACCTAATAAAGCACAAAAACAGGAAAGTTTCAGACGGGACAAAAAGCTATGGGTCAGTTAACTGAAACTCTCGGCCATGCATGGCCGAGATTTCATCCAAAACCCTAGCTCCTTCTAGCCTATAAAAGAAGGGGTAGGGGTACTATTTGGAGGAGGAAAATTATAGCGAAGAAACTCTGCCCATTTGCCAAGTCAATTTGTCCCAACCCTTTAGCCTTTCCTCAAGCCTAAGGAGAATTAACGCAAAGCAGTTGGAGGACAAAAGAAGAGGAGGAGCCCAGGATCAGGATCAAGGAGCGGTGGCCGGTCTCTATTATTATTGTAAGTTGATTCATCTTGAGATTAATAAAATAATACTTTTCCCGTCCCAATGCATGAGTTATATGTGATGCTTAATTTCTAACCCTCAAGTAGAAAAATAGCATGCATGCGTAGTGTTTTGTCTTGATTGCAGGTTAACTTTGGAAGGAGCAGCGCAAGTAAGCGGGCAAAGTGCAACGGAGGATCTACACCAAACATCAGTAAAAAGGTTAGTAGTTCCTTTCCATGTATGTGTCTTGAAAGAGGGGTTTAAGTTTTGGGTGGTAGGTTAAAAGGTCATTTATTTAAGGTCAAAAATCTGCATGCAAGCCTATCCCTAGCTTGTTAGTCCGTAGGGTATTATTTCCCAACAACAGGGACTCACTTGATAGTGATTTATCTCAATTTGAATCACTTCTAAGTTAATTACGAGACATTAAAACCACATCAGGAAATAAATATTCATGACACAACTTAAACTAAGCCATGCACAACGATAACTGACAAGCATGCATGTTTTGAACATTAAATTCAAAGATAAAAAAATACATAGCAAAATAAAACACACATAGTTAAAATAACCATAACAAAGAGCACTTATATTTTTTGAAAACAAGACACCAATTGGCTATTGACCAAATACGTTCCACCCAACCATAGACAGTTTTGTTCCAAGTCTCAAAAATAGTGTCACCCAAGAGCCAGGGCTATGAATCCACAAGGACGGTTCCATAGTGTCACTCGGCTTCCCAAACCAGTCAACACTCAAGCTCTCACGGGCTTCTCAACACCCATAACAATCCAAGTACACCAACTCTCTTCTACCCAGCCTGCACAACCCAAGAGTATGGACCCCCTTCTCTACCACGTTGTCCCTCAGGTTGTCCATCTCCTTCCATGGATCCAATGCAGTTGGTCCAGAATATCCATGCTGGGACTCTTAGGACTCGTAGCTGTGAACAAACCTGAGCACATACCAAAGCATCTCAGACATGGAGGTCTTGATTCATGGAGGGAATACACCAATAGTCTCTACAGCCAACAATACCCTGGCTTGTCTTCAACAATTCGTTCTTCTTTCCTAAGCCAATATACGAACGAGGAAAGATGAGTGTGTGGTAGAATGAATGGAGTGAAATCCCAATGAAAGGGTGTGAACATCGAGGAATTGAGTGAATGAGTACATGAGTGAAAAATGAGTGAATGAACGAAGAAACCATCAAAAGAACAAGAACGAGAATGGGAGTGAGAACCCCCCTAACATATTAAGGATGGGTTTATGTAATTCTTGGAATTAAGGAACCACTTGGCCTCCCCCCCCCCANATATAAAAAAGGTACTTAGCCCCTCAAGCCCCCTTTCTTGTGGAATAATAGCCCCCTATAACTCTTGTCCTTGTTCGTCTAGCAGCCAATGATGTATTTATTATTAATAATGATTAAAATATTACATTTCCTAGGCACACTAGCCTCTTAATAATTGATTAGGCACTCTCGCCTTTCATAACTTAACAAAATACAATATTTAATACAGGTTTCAAAAATTGAGGTGTTACAATCCTAGATGGGTGGGTGCACATTTAGGTGTTATTTTATGGCAATAAATATTTTTAATGCAACTATTTTCATGAGTATAGTCATTTCACTCAGATTCCAAAAGAAATCAATTCCAGCTAGATAAACTACCACCTCCATTAGATAATCAACCATCTCCACCAATGAATGAAGTAGGAGACAAGTAAGCACTAGTTGCAAAAAGGATCTTGTCACATGCTTGCAATCTACCCAAATTTTTCTTTGCAAACATGTGTTCCACCCAAGTTTGTTTCAATACCTGAGGTCATTTGACACTGCATTTCCTCGACTGAAAGGGCTTGACTAACCCGTGCCTACTACAACCATACTACACATCTTCACTTAAGATCTAACCATAACTTCGCCTTAAGGTAAAACAAGCTAGATGCACAGGTAAGTCCAACACAACCTAGTTCATCCAAGGATAGGCATGTGTTCAATTGCAACCTTAAAACATCCCAGCATTACTTAACACTTAGCCAATATCAATACTTAGCCAATATAATAATGCAGTGAACAATGACATTCAACAAACATAAAGCATCAACAATACACAAATATGGGTGACACCCAAGGTAGGTGCCTAGTACTTTATTATATGAATAATGTTACAATGTACAACAAAGGAGTGAAACCAAATTTCGACGACTCATTAAAGAGTACAATTACACTAGGCACAAGTGATAACATGAATTTTCAATCCAACCACTGAAGCAACCACATGACTATCTTATACATGTCTTGTCTTCTACTTTGTCTCACTCATCTATTGCAATTCATCCCACTGTGTCCAACCCTAAACTTGGCACAACCACATAACTCCTTTTTCATTTTTGGTGAATGATACTTTCTTGTATGACTTGGCACTTTTGAGGAATCCTCTTTTTATATTGGACTTGCCTTTCACTTGCAAGCACCTTCGTTCCAAGGTGGACCCAAGTTCCCAAATAGCCAACTTTCTTCTCTCGGTGACTTGTCCACCAATTGTCAACATCCAACAAGTCAACCCAAGTGTACCCAAGTGTTCCCAAGTAATTCCAAGTGTGTGTGGTTCATCCATCCAATTCATCCCAAGTCCACCCAATCCAACTCATCTCGGTTCATAAATCCAACTCATCTAGGTCCACTTGGTTCGCCTATTCAACGTGGCCCAAGTGTGCTTGGTCCACCCAAGTCTGTCTAACTTGGCCCAAGTGTGCTCGGTCCACCCAAGTCTATCCAACTCAACCCAAATCTGTCCAACTATGCCCAAGTGCATCTGGTAGATGTGTGTCTGATGGATGCATGCCTAGTGGATTTGTTCCCAATGAGTGTGCCCCATGATTGTGATCCATGACTACTTGTGCTTTAAGGCACTTTGACTGTTCATCGCAACCCCCATGTGTGGGTCACCCAAATCCATTGGTTCGTATATACTCTAGGCACCCAAGCCACTCAATATCTATAGTATGCCAATCTTGTCTATCATGCCAAGTAAATGTTTTTGGATGAGGTTTCCCACGAAAACATTCTTTGTCTTTCCTCACCAAGTTTCCTTCCAAGCTTATCTTGGTGCATTAGACTAGTGTGACTTGCCAATTTTTTCGGTATGCCTAGTCTACAAGCAAGGGCACCCAACTTGTCCATGGTGTGTCTTTCCAATGAGCCAAGGCACCCAAAAATAACTCTTCTAATCACCTTTTTTCATGTTCATCCATGCTAGTGAATGACCACCAAGGTGATAATATGGTGGAGGCGCCTGAAGCCAGTCAAGGAAAGGGCCTTACATCCCCCTTGTAAGGACCCAACTTGAGGTGCCATTGGCAATTGCATAACAGAGGGAATGTCGGGCATACTTGGAAAGTTTTATGATGAGTCCATATGATTTGATAGCCTTGGTGATCAACTCAGAGTGATTTATGAGATTGTTAAGATGATGTACTAGTGTGTAGGCTAAGAGGACCAAGGATGCAGTATTTTCGAGTAGGATGGATGATTGATGAGGCATCACATAACAGGATTTGGTGGAGGACAACACGACTTGGTAATGAGATAGATTATGTGTGTTGTCCATGGAAAAGAAACGATGTTGATAAATGCATTGAATATATGTGAATTCCTAATGAAGTAGGGACATGGCCTTCCTTAACTATCAAGTGTAGGCTCAGATAGATGATACCATGGTTGCACGTTGGGCAATCAATTTTTCAAGTATGCTTGGCTCGAAGGAGGTGATGATAGGTTTCCTATGGTTAGGTGGCAAAGATGCAACACCACCTATGGTGAAACAAGCACTTTGACATTTAACATGGTTGAACGTTTTTGGCTTGGGTTCAGTCATAAGATGTCGGTTAGGTGTATTACTGGTGATACAAGAGGTTGATGGTCATGCCTAAATAGTGAGGTCACATTGGTGTTGTGTGGCGACTAGGATTCTTGAGTGGTATGAGATCCTCAAGCAGAACAAAAAGTCTAGTTTGGTGAAAATTAGTATCAAATCTAGGTTCGAATGTGGAAATTACAAAAGTGTATTTTTACCACCAACACCCCTTTCCTCGGATGAGCCGATGGGGCTATATTGACGAGGATACCAACAATTCAAGTGGGGGAGAATGTAAGGACTCTATTCGAGGTTCCATTAACAATGGCATGATAGAGAGTATGTCGGGTATACTTGGAAAGTTATACAACGAGCCAATATGATTCGGTAGCCTTGGTAATCTACTTACAATGATTTGTGAGACAGTTAGGGCTGTGTACAAGTGTGTAGGCTAGGAGGACCAAGGATGCCTTGTTGATCCA
This sequence comes from Picea engelmannii, assembly GCA_009831015.1. Lineage (NCBI taxonomy): Eukaryota > Viridiplantae > Streptophyta > Pinopsida > Pinales > Pinaceae > Picea > Picea engelmannii. The sequence continues at coordinate 190,489 of ML780682.1, forward strand.
AATGGATCCAGGAAGGCCTAAAAACAAAATTTCTCTTAATCAGATGAAAATAACGCCATTGTGTCGGGTGCGTCGCGTCGATTCTGACCATATATTTTTTTCCGAAAATGGACACCATATGTGAACGTTGTCGTGTTCTGATCAATTTCCCAAACAAGCAAAAACAATTCAAAGTGAATAGTCAACAGGTCGTACTATTGATGTCAGAAGTACGTTAGCATGATGTGGCAGGTGACATCAACATTACATCAAGATCACGTTAGCATGACATCATCATGTCGACGTGGCACCACCAAGAACTGACACATGTCAGGCAGATTTGGCGTTTTTAGGTTGAGTTGGCACAGTACGGATTTGACACGTGGATTGTATAGACGCTGATGTGGAATTATGTATGCTATTGTGACCCAGTGACAGCCCGACATGTGGTAGTATGGATGATAGGTTGGACGATGACATGGTTGTATGGATTGACAAGTGGCAGTGACGTGGCACGCTTCAGGCGTGACACATGGAAGGCAGATTGACTTGGCCAGTGACTGTGCATACGGGGCCAATCCGGAGGTGACACGTTGCCCAATTAGAGAGCACCACATGGCACCTCGGATTTGGCCAAGGTTGGCTGGGTCAAAATTTTGTTTTTCACTTCGCAGGAATCGAACACTCGACTTGCTCCAAGCCAAAGTCTTCACAACAATCGACCAACCGTATGAGATTTTGTTTGGGTATTAACCATATACCTTTAATAATTTTTTTGAATTTATATGGGTCAGAAGTTTTGGGATAAGCCTCGGTTAGTGGGGGCTAGCCCAACTGACCAACAACCATGGAACAGGGTTGGACTAGAGGTTTAGGGCACAGGGGGCATAATCCCTAGGGACATGATATCCCATGCGACCCAGAGCCAGGGGCTAGGAGTAGATGAATAGGGGTCCAAGTGTTTAGTGCTTAGTGCGTGGCCACATGGGCCATCCCATATGACTAGGAGCCTGGAGAAAGGGGATGGCATGCCAAATTTTCTCAAAAGTGGGTTTTAGCCTATGATTTGGATATTTTTTTGATTATTAGCCTCATATTTGGAGGATTTTGCCCATTTTTTAGGATCTGGATCCCTTTTTGAGGAAAAAAATTGGGGGGAAGTTGGGAGATGACCCCCAACTCCAAATATAAAAAATCCAAAGGTTTTTGACAACATGAGGAGGTTCAAAAACAATAGAATGTTGAAGATTTTGGAATCTTATGCCATTTTTATGCAGGGAAGCCATTGAGGAAGAAAACTTTGGAGGCCATTTCTGGGAGCTACGCTCAACCTTTTTCAGTGTCGTTAGTTGTGTTGTATTCTTGAGGTCGAGCAGAACATAGCCAGGATAGTTTCTAATCCATTTGAGATACTTCTAATGTAATTTTGTAGTATTTAAGATTAATAATAAAGCCTCCCCCACTGAGAAAAAGGCTTGGAGATGTAGGCAATATTGTCGAACTCCATTAATAATCTTGGTGTTACTGTTTGATGTTCTTAATGTTTACTTTATGTTCTGTATTCTTTATGATGGCTACACCATTATTTCATTAAGATCTCCTTCCTCATTTAAGTTTTTTAATGGTAATTTAACACATGCTTAAAACTCAACCAAGTCTTTTAAAGATCATTTTTGGATCAAGTGGTATCAAAACAGGTTGACAGTTGGTTTTTTGAGTTTGCATGATTTCCAGGGAAAAACTAAGTCGTGGTGAAGGTGATATTGTTGAAGGAGATATTGAGATTGGATCGAGAAAGAGGGTATCTCAAAGTGAGAAGATGGCATCTAAAGAAGGAATATCTCAGAACGAGATAGAGTTTCAAAAGAATTTATTTTCCATGTCAGAGATGGTAAAGGCATTATATGATGATTACTTGGAATGAAAGAGGCCTTTTCAAGGGGAATTGTCAAAACAAGACAAAAGTGAAGAAGGAGAGGACCCTCCTAAGCCTCCTCCTCCACCTCCTCCACCTTCATCATCTTCTTATTCTTCAAGTACAAGTTCAACTTCTATCACGAGAAAACATTCTCATAAACATAAGCATGATATGCCATTACTTAAGCTTGATGTAAAATTCGAATTTCCCATGTATGATGGGGAAGTCAATGTTGAGAGGATTGATAATTGGGTCAAACAAATGGAAGTTTATTGCAGTGTGTAACAAATCAAATATGAGGCAACCCAAATCAAATTGGCATCGCTTCGTCTTGCAGGCACAACACTCATATGTTGGCAGAGTAAGTTGCAACATGGTACTCAACAAGTTGGTAATGTATTTCCATCATGGGAAGTTTTTTTTTTGGCACTTAGAAATTAGTTTTATCCTTTGGGTTATAAGGAAAATGATTTAATTGAATGGAAAAGTCTTAAACTAAAAAAAGGACAAACGGTGCAAGAATACACAGATGAATTTTGTAAGATGGCATTAATGTTAAATATTCCATTACATACACAAGAAAATCTTATGAAGTATATAGGAGGTATACCTGCACATATTCATAACATTGTATTTATGTTTGGACCTACTAATATTGATGAGGCTTCAAGGAAAGAAGACAAAAGAAAGGGGAATGGAAAGAAAGAAAATTCAGCAAAAATGAAGGAAGATAAACTCTCTTGCAAGCATTGCAAGAAAGAAGGGCATGATGATGACCATTGCTTGAAGTTGCATCCAGAGAAGAGACCAAAGTGGTTAAAAGAGAGGAAATGGAGGAAAACAGTTGCAACAACAACATGGCCAACAGAGTTGGGGTATGATTTAGGTGATGAGACTAAGATCACAACAGTTGGTTTGTCAGGTAAAATTGGTGATGGATATGATTTTAGAAGTAAATTGTTTCATATAAGGGTCATAATGAAACATACTAAGATCGATACATTGATAGATAGTGGATATCAATCTAACTTAATTTCATAGGAAGTGGTTAAGAAATTTGGATTAAACACTAATATGCATCACAAACCTTATTCACTTAATTGTATAAGAAAAGATCACAAATTTCCCATAACAAAGCAAGGTATCATAAAATTTGCAATTACATCTAAGTACGTGGATGAAGTAACATGTGATGTGGTGCGACTAGAAACATGTGGAATGGTCTAAGGAAGCCCTTATTTATATGATCGCAAATAAATCTTCTACAGGGAATATAATCAATATCACTTAACTAAAGAAGGAAATGAATATGTTGTACATGTTCATCACATAAAAGAAAATCAAAGTCTTCGAACAATGGAACAATTAAGGAAAGCAGCTTATGCAAGCAACACACCTATAATTGTGCCAATTAAAGTAGTTGATCTTAAGCATGAACATGATATGGTTGTATAATGGAAGTTCAATCATACTTTTCTTCAAGATTTAATGTCGTGCAAGGACATCAAACATATTGGTTCAGTTTCAGTCATATTTCTGATGTTATCACTGCTAATGTTTTCTACATGGATGGTAGTGGATTCAGTAATATGTGAAAGAGTTCAAGTGGATAACAATATGCTTTCAGTTGTCATGGTTATTATGCAATTGATTATTATGTTACAGGTGCACAAGCAAAAGTTTAAAGAAAAAGGACAAATGGGGAGGCCTATCCCACACTTGATGACTGGTTAATATCCTTTTGGAGGACCAAAAGGTCTTAGTGGGGAGGCATGATCCAAATGGATCCAAGAAGGCCTAAAAATAAAAGTTCTCATAATAGGAATAAAACAACGCCATTGCATCGTGATCGTCATGTTGATTCTGTCCATATATATTTTTCCTAAAATGGACACCGTATGTGAAATTTATCGTGTTTTGATTGATTTCCCAAATAGGCAAAAAAAAGTCAAAGTCAACAGGTCGTATAGCAGTATGTCAGCATGACGTGGTAGGTGATGTCACCATGACATCATGATGACATCATGATGAAATCAACATGACATCATCATGTTGACGTGGTAGCACCAGGAAATGACACGTGTCAGGCAGATTTGGCATTTTCAAGTTGAGTTGGCACAGTACGGATTTTACATGTGGATTGTATAGACACTGACATGGAAGTACATAGACTGATGTGACCCAGTGACATTCTGAGATGTGGCAATATGGGTGAAAAGTTGACCGATGATGTAGCTTTACAGATTGATAGGTGAAAGTGACGTGGTACGCTCCAGGCATGACACGTGGCAGGCAGGTTGACTCGTAGGTTGACTTGGCAGGTGATTGTGCATCTAGGGCCAATTTGAAGGTGATATGTGGCCCAATCAAAGGGTGCCATGTGGCACCCCATATTTTTCCAAGGTTGGCTAGGTCAAAAATGTTTTTTTCACTCTGTAGGAATCGAAAGCTTGACCTCCTCCATAGCGAAAGACTCTGCAACAACTGGACAATCGTAAGAGGTTTTGTTTGGGTCTTAACCATATACCTTTAATAATGATTTTGAATTGATGTGGTTCAGAAGTTTAGGGATAAGCCCTGTTCGACGGGGAGTAACCCGACTGACCAGGGATGTATCGAAGGTTTAGGGCACGGGGGGCCTAACCCCTTGACACATGATATCCCATGTGACCAAGAGCCAAGGGCTAGGGTAGACGAATAGGGGTCTAATTGTTTAGCGCGTGGCAACATGGGTCATCCCATATGACCAGGAGCCCAGAGAAAGGGGGTTGGCGTGCCAATTTTTTTCAAAAGTGGGTTTTAGCCTATGGTTTGGATATTTTGTTGATTATTAGCCTGATGTTTGGAGGATTTTGCCCATTTTTTAGGATCTGGAGCCCTTTTCGAGGCTAGATCTTGGGGGGAAGATGGGAGATGACCCACAACTCCAAATATATAAAAACCAGAGGTTTTTTACAACATGATTAGGTTAAAAAAAATAGAATGCTGAATATTTTGGAAACTTATGCCATTTTTATGTAGGGAAGCCATTGCGGAAGTGAAATTTGGAGGCCATTTTCGGGACCTACGCTCAACCTTTTTTAGTGTCGTCAATTGTGTTGGATTCTTGAGGTTGATCAGAACACAACCAGACCATTTTTTAATCCATTTGAGATACTTCTGATGTAATTTTGCAGCATTGAATATTAATAAGAAAGCCTCCTCCACTGAGACAAAGGACTAGAGACATAGGAAATCTTGTCGAACTTCGTTAACAATCTTGGCGTTATGGTTTGATGTTCTTAATGTTTAATTTATGTGATGTATTCTTTATGATGGTTGTAACATTCTTTCATTAATATCTCCTTTCTCATTTAATTTTTTGAATGGTAATTTAACACATGCTTAAAACTCAACCAAGTCTTTTAAACATCATTTTTGTATTAAGTGGTATCAGAGAAAGTTGACAGTTGGTTGCTTGAGTTTGCATGATTACCAAGGAAAAGATAAGTCATGGTGAAGGTGAGCTTGTAGAAGGATATCCTGAGATTGGATCGAGAAAGAGGCCATCTCAAAGTTAGAAGATGACATCTGAAGAAGGAATGTCTCAGAATGAGATAGAGTTTCAAAAGACTTTCTTCACCATGTCAGAGATGGTAAAGGTCTTATATGATGATTACTTGGAATGGAAGAGGCCTTTTCAAGGGAAATTTCCAAAACAAGACAAAATTGAAGAAGGAGAGGACTCTCCTAAGCCTCCTCATTCACCTCCTTCATCTCCATGATCTTATTCTTCTTCAAGTACAATTTCAACTTCTACTGCAAGAAAACATTGTCATAAACATAAGCATGATTTGCCATTACTTAAGCTTGATGTAAAATTTGAATTTCCCATGTATGATGGGGAAGTCAATGTTGAGAGGCTTGATAACTAGGTCATACATATGGAAGTTTATTGCAGTGTGCAACATATCAAAGATGAGGCAACCCAAATGAAATTGGCATCGCTTCGTCTTGCAGGATCAATAATCATCTAGTGGCGGAGTAAGTTGGAACATGGTACTCAAAAAGTTGGTATTGTATTTCCATCATGGAAAGATTTTATTTTTTCACTTAGAAAGTCATTTTATCCTTTGGGTTATAAGGAAAAGGCTTTAATTGAATGGAAAAGTATTAAACTAATAAAAGGATAAACGATGAAAGAATACACAGATGAATTTCGGAAGATGGCATTAATGTTAAATATTCCATTACATACACAAGAAACTCTTATGAAGTATATAGGAGGTTTACCTGCACATATTCATAACATTGTATTTATGTTTGGACCTACTAATCTTGATGAGGTTTATGTTCATGCAACGTTAATTGAAGTAGGGAAAAAAGGAGTTGTCGTATCAGGGGAATCTTCTTCAATGAAGGAAGATAAAAGAAAGGGGAATGGAAAGAAAGCAAATTCAACAACAATGAAGTAAGAGAAGCTCTCTTTCAAGCATTGCAAGAAATAAGGGCATGATGATGACCATTGCTGGAAATTTCATCCAGAGAAGAGACCGAAGTGGTTCAAAGAGAGGAAAGGGAGTCAAACAGTTGCAACAACAACACAACCAACGTACTTGGGATATGATTCAGGTGATGAGACTATGATCACATCAGTTGGTTGGTCAGGTAAAATTGGTGATGGATATGATTCTAGAATTAAATTGTTTCATATAAGGGTCATAATGAAACATACTAAGATCGATACATTGATAGATAGTGGATCTCAATCTAACTTAATTTCAGAGGAAGTGGTTAAGAAATTGGGATTAAACACTAAGATGCATCACAAACCCTATTCACTTAATTGGATAAGAAAAGATCGCAATTTTCCCATAACAAAGCAATGTATCATAAAAATTTCAATTACATCTAAGTATGTTGATGAAGTAAGATGTGATGTGGTGCCGCTAGAAACATGTGGAATGGTCTTATGAAGCCCTTATTTATATGATCACAAAGCAATCTTCTACATGGAACATAATCAATATCACTTAAATAAAGAAGGAAATGAATATGTTGTACATTCTCATCACATAAAAGAAAATCAATCTCTTCAAACAATGGAACAATTAAGGAAAGTAGCTTATGCAAGAAACACACCTATAATTGTGCCAATTAAAGAAGATGATATTAAGCATGAAAATGAGATGGTTGTAGAATGGAAGTTCAATCATACTTTCCTTCAAGATAATTCAATGTCGTGCAAGCACATCAAACATATTGGTTCATTTTCACTCATATTTATGATGTTATTGCTACTAATGTTTTCTACATGGATGGTAGTGGATTCAGTAAGATGTGAACGAGTTCAAGTGGCTAACAATATGCTTTCAGTTGTCATGGTTATTATGAAATTGATTATGATGCGACAGGTGCATAGGACAGATTTTGAAGACAAAGGATAAGTGGGGAGGCCTATCCCGCACTTGATGATTGGTTAATATCCTTTTGGAGGACCAAAAGGTCTTAGTGGGGAGGCATGATCCAAATGGATCTAGGAAGGCCTAAAAATAAAATTTCTCATAATCGAATTAAAACAACGCCATTATGTCGGGGTCATCATACTGATTATGTCCATATATTGTTTTCTGAAAATGGACATCATATGTGAAAGTTATTGCGTTCTGATCGATTTCCCAAACAGGAAAAAAAAATTCAAAGTCAATAGGTCGTACTATTGATGTCAGAAGTGCATCAGCATGATGTGGCAGGTGACATCAGCGTGATGTCATGATGATGTCAACATGACCTCATCATGCTGATGTCGCAACACCAAGAGCTGACACGTGTTAGGCATATTTTTTGTTTTCAGGTTGAGTTGGCACAGTACAAATTTGACATGTGGATTGTACGGACGATGACGTGGAAGTCTGTATGCTGACATGACCCATTGACAGTCTGACACATGGAAGTACGGATGGCAGTCTGGTCGATGACATGGTTGTATGGATTGATAGGTGGCAGTGATGTGGCACACTCTGGGCATGACACGTGATAGACAGGGTGACTATGTAGGCTGACTGGCAAGTGATTGTGCATACGGGGCCAATCCGAAGGTGACATGTGGCCCAATCAAAGGGTGCCACGTGGCACCCTAGATTTGTCCAAGGTTGAATAGGTCAAAAAATTTCTTTGCACTCCATAGGAATCGAACACTCGACATCCTCCATAGCCAAAGACTTCGCAACAATCGACCAACTGTCTGAGCTTCCATTTGGGTCTTAACCATATACCTTTAATAATGGTTTTGAATTGATGTGGGTCGGAACTTTGGGGATAGGCCCCGATCAGTGGGGGATAGACCGAACGACTAGGGGCCATGGACCAGGGTTGGATCGGAGGTTTAGGGAACGGGGGGCCTAACCCCTAGCCACATGATATCCCATGCAACCCGGAACCAGGGGCCAATGCATATGAATAGGGGTCTAATTGTTTAGTGCCTAGCCCGTGGCCACATGGGCCATCCCATATGACCAGGATCCCAGAGAAAGGGGTTTGGCATGCCAAATTTTTTCAAAAGTGGGTTTTATCCTATGGTTTGGATTTTTTGTTGATTATTAGCTTGATTTTTGGAGGAGTTTACCCTTTTTTGAGGATCTAGAGCCCTTTTTTAGGCCAGATATTGGGGGGAAGTTCGGAGATGATCCCAAACTCCAAATCTATAAAAAATAGAGGTTTTTGAAAGTGTGAGGAGGTTCATAAACAATAGAATTCTTAAGATTTGGAATCTTATGTTATTTTTATGCAGGGAAGCCATTGAGGAAGCGAACTTTGGAGGCCATTTATGGGAGCTACGCTCAACCTTTTTCAATGTCGTTGGTTGTGTTGGATTCTTGAGGTAGAGAAGAACACAACCACACCATTTTGTAAACCATTTTAGATAATTATGATGTAATTTTTTATAATTTAAGATTAATAATAAAGCCTCGCCCACTAAGACAAAGGCCTGGAGACGTAGGCAATCTTGTCGAACTCTATTAACAATATTGGCGTTACGGTTTGTTGTTATTAATGTTTACTTTTTGTTATGTATTCTTTATGATGGCTGCAACATTATTTCATTAAGATATCCTTCCTCATTTAATTTTTTGAATGGCAATTTAACACATGCTTAAAACTCAACCAAGTCTTTTAAAGATATTTTTTGGATCACTTGTTAAGTAGGATGAATGATCAATGAAGTACCATGTAGAAGGATTTAATGAAGGAAGGAACATCTTGGAAATGTGATAGGTTTTGTGTGTTTCCCATGGAAAATAAAAAATATTGATAAGTGCATTGAATATATGTGAATGCTTGATGAAGTAGGGACATAATCTTCCTTGATTATCACATTTATGATTAGATGGATAATGGCATAGTCACACATTTTGTAGTTAGTTGTTCAAGTATGATTGGCTCAGAAAAGGAGATGATATGTTGCCTATGGTTGGGTGGAGATGATGCAACATCACATATGGTAAAAACAAAACTATGACATTCCACACAGTTGAATGTGCCTATCTTGGGTTCAGTTAGGACATGTCAGTTAGAATTATTCTGGGTGATACAAGTAGGTGATGTTCATGCCCAAATAATGAGGTCACACCAGTTATGTGAGATGACTAGGCATCTTGACTGGTATCATGTGCTCAAGTGGAATGAAAAATCTATCCCGTGACACTCCCACACTAAAAATCATTTCCATCCTTGGTAACTTCCTCAATGCCTGCTATCCTCCAAGTTCGTTTCTTTCTACTTCGTCTGCAATCTAAATCCAACATTGATGTGACTACCTATTGCAACATCCTTAAGAACTTTTATTCTTTCGAATATGTCACCTTCCACTGTAGTTACAATGTAAATCCAACACTTTTGCAACTGTCTACTGCTACTACGACTGTAATCCAACGTTCGTCAAGAAGATTGTCAAAACATCCAAGTGTTGCACCATTTGAAATTAGTACTACATTAATACTTTGACTAACTTGCCATATTTCTATGCATTGATCTCCCTCGTGAATGTTGCAACCTAGGAGTCCTCAATTCAAATTCCTGAGAATGCACGTCTTCATGGCCAAAACGATCACTTTGTGTTGCACTCTAGTCTTCCTATAAAACTCTATTGGATCAAGGGAAGGTCACCACCTTTGCCTCCAACTATCAAGTCACTTGTTGTAACTCAACACTCTAACTTCTTCATTGAACTTGGCACCTTTTTCTTGGTGCACTTAGGCTCCACTACCAATTCGAAGGCATTAGATATTGCTAAATTCAATATTCAAGAAGAGGGTGACAAATGGTCATCACAACTATTTCCCTCAAATTCTCTAACAATATGTCAAAAGTGCTCTAAGTCATATGAGCCAACTAAAAGACTTACATACCTCTTTCTTAAGAGAGGTACATCGACACCAATAATTATGTTACCTTCAACCAATGATCCATGATCTCTGGATCATCTTGGTAATAATCCTCAAATTGTTGAAGGAGCACTCTTCCTCATCCTAGGTCCCCATATACAAATGTGAGTGAGCATCATTCTTGTCAACTTGGTCTTCTTTCCTAGCTGCATCAGCTAGTTCTAATGTGCATGTTTTCTTTGTCGACTCCTTTATTGCCTCCATATATCCACATATAAATGAAATATGTTTCTCCTCTAAGAAAGACTTTTCCATTGCTTTGGCATTGGCAGTGTGGTTTCACAAGGAAAGGAATTCACCTGTTCATCAAAGTTGTCAAGTTTCCTCCCACAACTCAACATGTTTTTCAAGGTGTTGATGCACTAGTTCCTTCTTGCACATTATCCTATGTGTTGAAAAATAAGCTACCTAACCTGACATCAACATGGAGAAAATGATGACATGTTTCCATCGCAAGTTTCATCCTTATAACAAAACATCTCCTCCTTTGTCTTTCCTTTCATCAAACTTGGCACCTATACAAGTGCCTTAGGCTCCACTACCTTCTCCTAGGTAGCCAACCACCTATGGCTTTGATCAGTGAATGGAAGATGGTATGTGGCTACCAGACCACCTCCAATAACTATAACAAGGATTTCCCTAGTATCCACTATGGGATTCATCCTTGAAAATTGTTGTTCATATCCTCCTTTCAAGAAATTTCCCAAACCTATTGTCAAGGCATCCAAAACATGCAACGTTATCTTTAAATTATGTTTCACTTGCACTTCTCCTAACGTTGTTGGATTTGATTTCAAAGTTGGTTTCACTTGGACTTATTCCAAGTCTTCCAATTTCTTCTTCAAAGAATAATCCATTGCAAAATGATTTAGGTAACACATGAAGAAAGCATCAATATTACCTTTGGACTTAAACAAATTTGGCTACTCCATGCAAACAAACTATCTTGGCTACTTATTGCACCAAAGCACTAAGTTTATGTTTTTTAATCTTCAAGACACTTTGTAATCACTTTCCAAACTCATCCCAAATCCCGCTACTTTGCTTCGAGTTCACTCACATGTGATGAAGAATGCTTGAACGGCTCTAAAATCACTTGTCTCGGTAGAAATAGTGGTGAAGAGCACCAAAACTATCATAGAATCAACTTTGATAATATGCTTTGATATCACCTATGATGATAGTGGAAGTGGTGAAGAGTGCCAAAACTTTTTCTTTGATACCACCTATCATAGACCTACAGTCTGCCTAAATTTTTATTTGCAAACATGAGTTCCACCCAAGTCTGTTTCGACACCTCAAGTTATGTATCACTGCCTTTATTTGGCCGCAAGGTCTTGGCCACCTTGTCTCTACTAGAACTAGACTATGCCTTTTCACTTAAGGTTTTACCATAGCTTCACCTTATGCTACAACAAGCTAGATGGACAAATAATTCCAACTCAACCTAGTTCATCCAACAATAGGCATGCATCTAATCGTAGAATTAAAACATCCCAACGATACTTAAAACTTAACCAATATCAATACTTATCCAATACACATTAATGCAAGGAACAATGACATTCAAGAGACATAAAGCATCCACAATACAAAAATATGGGTGGCACCAAAGGCAGGTGCATAACACTTTATTATATGATGAATGTTACAATGTGCAACAGAGGAGCATGAAGACCTTCATGTGGTTCATTTACAGAATACAATTCCACAAGGCACAAGTGCCACCAAGAACTATCAATTCAACCCGTGAAGCAATCATAGAACTATATCCTACAAGCCATTTTTTCTTCTTTCTCTCACTAAACTAATGCAATCCATCCCACTGTTCCCAAATCTGGACTTGATACAACCGTAGAAATCCTTTTTCACTCTTTGTGAATGAATCTTTCTTATACGACCTACAAATTTCGAGACTTCCTCCATTTATACAGGACTTTCCTTGCACATGCAATCCCCTTCATCCTAAGATGGACCCAAGTGCCCACATAGAGAATTTGCTTCTCTTGGTGATTTTGTTTCCAACCATCCATGTCCAACAAGTGCACCCAATAGTGTGCCCAAGTTTACCCAAGTGCATCCAATATGTTCATCCAATTCATCCCAAGTCCGCCTATTCCAACTTGCCTCGATCCATCCATCCAACTCGTCTCGGTTTGTCCATCCAAATTGTATCAGTCCACCTATTCCTTTCATCCAACTCAACCCAAGTGTGCCTGGTTTTCCCAAGTAAATCCAACTCAGTCCAAGTGCACCTAGTCTTCCCAAGTCCATTCAATTTGGACCAAATCCATTAAAATGTACTTAAACCATATGAGTCCACCTAGTTGCACCCAAGTGCATTTGTTGGAAATGCGCCTGACGGATGGTTTGTGGATGTGTGCACAACGAGTGTTCCCTAAGATTGTGAACCATGACTACTTGTGCATGAAGGCACTTTGATCATCCATCACAACCCCCAAGTGTGGGCCACCAAACTCATAGTCTATGCCCCAATCCACTCAAGCTCTCTATGTCAATCTTATCCATCATTCCAAGTGCATGTTTGTGGATGATGTTGCCCATGGAAACCTTCTTTGTCTTTCCTCACCTAGTTTTCTTCCAAGATTTTCTTGGTGTGTCAAACTAGTGTGCACTACCAATGTCTATGGTGCACCCAATCTATGAGCAAGGGACCTTGACTTGTCAATTTTGTGCCTTGCGAATGAGGCAAGGAACCCAAAACCGACTCTTCTAGCCATCAACTTTCCATCATGTCTATTGAAAACTATAGCCCAAAAAACAACTTCCGCACAGGTTTCATGTGAACATGTGAGAAGTAGTTCAATATATGTTTTAAAAGTAATTCTATTTTTATAAAAGTAAATTATTTTTTGTAATTCACTTTAGTTAAAAAGTGAAAGTCTTATTTTTAGCAATTGAGTCTAAAACGTGTATTTCATGCATGTATGACTTAGACTAGAAGTAATGTCAGAAATATATTAGGGTTTTAGTCTCACCTAAAACTATAAATATAGGTCAAGATAGAGAGTTCACACACATGAACAATTGAGCAAGTTGAGTGACTGTGTGTGAGAGAGAGAAGGAAGCCAAGGAAGTGGCATTTATGGGAAACATGTAGTCTGAGACAACAATATTTAGAGTGGTACAGGTTGTCCTACAGGTCATGCACAAATTATTATTATTTTCAGTAGTTTGTACCTCTTAGTTAGGCTATACAAGTTTAGTTCGGGGTGATTCCAATAATTGTGGAACTGTTGGTTTTAAGCAACTTGTGGAGGTTTTCTTGTAAGTTTTTCGAAGGAATGAAAAGCTAGTTTGGAAGGAGTAATTACTTAATGTGTGTGTGAAATTGATTTTTTTGCGTCCACTCTTTAATTTCTGGTTATTGTGTGATTAATGCTATGGTTTGAAATTTAATTTCAGAATTAATTAAATTCAACGATTACTTGTTTAATTGAGATCATATGGACTTTAGTCACCCAGGGATTGGATTTTCACATGGTATCAAATATTGTTTCTCTAATTGGGTTTCTATAGGATTTGTAGTGGTAAATAAAATGCAGGAAAGAAAGACCAGTAGTGAGAAGGCTTCAAAGTTTCATTTTTGGATTTGGGAGTTTATGCAATAGATCTTAGAGATGGCATCAATTAGCCTCATGTTTGATGACAGATTGGATGGTGCCTCAAATTTATTATAGTGCAAGGTGAGTGTTACACTCTTACAAGAAGAGAATGATATCTATAATATTTTCAAGGACGTTGCTACTCTACCTACAGATCTACAAGAGTTGATAGCTCAAGACGATAGGGAAGTGAAGGCCAAGAGGATGGTCTTGGATTCCATAAAGTATCACTTAATATCTCATGTATCTGAGAAGAATACAATGAATGAGATGTCAAATACCTTGGTTAGTCTCTACCAAAGTCAGAACATAAACACGAAGATGATATTGTGAAACAAACTCAGATCCATAGTGATGACCATATCAAACACAATCATTGCTTACCTTATGAAGATCCCAAAGTCATGATCAAAATTAGTAGTTGAGGAGAAGGTTGAAGATGAAATGTTAGTGAACATGGCACTGGATGGATTCCCAAATTCATGGGAACCATTTGTCAAAGGTATTTGTGCTTGGGAAAAAAATATTGAATTTCAAAGGCTTTGAGATTATTGTATCTAGGAGAAGACTCAGATGTATTCAAAGGTCTACAAGAAGGATGGTGAAGAGAACCTATCTCTATTTGGTCAGTCAAATAAGGGTAGAGGTAAGGTCCCAACAAGGGTAAGGGAAAGGGTGAGTATTCAAACTTGTAGCCATGAAATAAGGACATGAGTAAAATCAAGTGCTTCCTTTGTCATAAGAATGGTCATTATGCATCACAGTGTCTAGAGAAGAACAAGGATAAAGGGAAGCAACAAAAAAATAAAGTAGTGACATCTGCAGAAACTCAAATGAATGAGTTTGTTGTTAGGTTGGAGAATGATTTATCATTGGTATATTTCCTTTCCACTAACACTATTCCAAGGAATGTCTAGTATGTGGTTAGTGGGGCATATGGACATATGACATCAACTCGACAATTGTTTTCTACTCTGAAGAAGTAGGACTTGGTAATACTAGTTGAGGTTGGTGATGATGCCAAGTATCCACCCAATAGCAAGATTTGTTACTATTACCTTCCAGGTTGAGTCAATTAATTCTTTATATCTTGATCCATCATAGGGGTTGCAGAGCGGAAGAATTGATTCATCATAGGGGATTCTAAGACCATGATACATGACCAAGACTTTCCTATGTTTCTTTTGGCATAGGCATGGAATACAAAAATCCACATCCAAGAATGGTTTCCTCAAAAGAGCTTGGACGACAAGACACCATAAGAGGCATTCACTGGTGTAAAGCCAAAGGTGATTCATTTCCCCATGTTTGGTTATTCAGTTCATGTCCATGTACTGGTAGAGAAGAGGAATAATTTGGATCCCTATAGCAAGAAAGGTTTGTTTCTAGGTTAAAATGAGACTTCAAAGGCTTACAAGGTCTATATTCCAGAATAAAGGAAGAAAATAGTAAGCATGGAAGTAAATTTTGAGGAATACTTTGCATCCAGGAAGTCTCATGAGCCTACCCTAGTGGCAGAGAATGAGGTGTACGAAGATTTGAAGGCCGAGCCCAGGTCAACATGGATTTCCAAGGAAGACATGTAGGGAATGTATTATATTATTTGCATGATTAGCACAATGCATTGTACATTGAATTAGGGGGGGGGGACCCCCCTTGTTCAAGGGTGGTGCCCACAAAATTCCTTTTTGGGTTGTTTTTAGTTCGTATTTGGGCATTTTTTGTCCAATGGTTTTTCATCCTATTGTAATATAATTCCATTTAAGTGTAAGTTGTAAAAAATTATAGTGTATCAGTGCACACACATATTATTTATAATATATAAAAGAAAACAAGATCATTCAAACATAGTACTCAAAAATTTACCTTGGAAACCCTTAACCGGGAAGACCAACAAATGTTTAGAACCGCACCTCTAACTCTAATTGTATTAACTTCACCATTTATGATCAAATATGTATGATTCACCAACATCCAAAATAAAAATTCATTAACCCATATTATATTCCTTAATTCGAATTATAAGAAAATGGGTCGAAAAACCATTGTCCAAAAACCACCCAAAAACAGACCAAAAACAACATATAACATACTAAAAAATAAACCTAAAACAACATACATCATGCAAAGAATATAGCACATACCCAAAATCAAGGAATCTAATCTAGGTTGATGGATTAGGGATTTGGATGCTATAAAATCATATATATTGTAAATGGTGAAGTTAAGACTAGAGAGTTAGAGGTGCAACTCTAAACATTTTGTTGGTTTTCCCAGTTAAGGGTTTCCAAGGTAAATTTTTTAGTATTATGTGTGAATGTTTTTATTTTCCTTTCTATTTTTTATAAACAATTTGTGTGTGAATTTATATACTGTAAAGGTTTAAAACACACGATACAACAACCTTCAAGTGATTAGGGGGAGACAAGATCCCCTTCCAATTCAGTTAGGAGATCTTAATGGTTTCTCAAACATTGAAGGATGCTTAGGAGCATGTTGAGACTCCTATGAGAAACTTCAGAGAGAGAAAAACTCCAAGGAAGTTTCCATACTATATGGCATTGATGAGTAGCATTCTATATTTTGAGCCTTCCAATTTTTAGGAGGAAACAAACCAGCAGGTATGGCAAGATGCTATGGTGGAGGAGTACACCTCCATCATGAAGAATGATATTTTGGGTCATAGTGCAAAGACCAGAGGGGAATTTAGTTGTGATTTCCAGGTGGCTCTACAAGTTCAAGCATGCAACATATGGCAGCATTGAGAAGTTCAAAGAAAGGTTTGTGGCAAGAGGGTTCTCCCAAAGAGAGGGAGTGGACTACAAGGATACATTTTATCCAATCACTAGGTACACTTACATTAGAGAAGTTATGTCATTGGTTTCATTTATTGGATGGAGGATACATCAGATGGATGTGAAGACAACTTTCCTTAATGGGATCATTAAGAAAGAAGTGTACATAGAGCAACCTCAGAGCTTTCAGATAAGTGGGAAGGAGTCCCATGTGTGCAGGATTAAGAAAGCCTTGTACGGACTCAAGAAGGAACCAAGAGAATGGTATAATTCTGAGATTGATGGATATTTGCATAGTATGGGCTTCGCCAAAAGAGAAACAAATTATAACTTATATTACATATTTGTTTAGACATATCTACTCATTTTGGCGTTGTATGTAGATGACTTTTTTGTGATAGTTGCAAAGAAAATCATGGTAGGTTGTAAAGAAAACATGGCAGTTGAGTTCAAGATGAAGGAAATCGACATGATGCATTACTTCTTTGGATTAGAGGTTTGGAAAATACTAGGGGAGATTTTCCTTAGGCGTGGTAAGATGCAGTTCAAATCCTGAAGAGGTTTTAGATGGAAGACTACAAACCTATGGCCACACCCATGATCACTAATATGAAGAAGGTAAAAAATTTGGTTTAAGAGTTGGTGGATCCCATGTTGTACAAGCAACTAATAAGTTCTTTAATGTATTTGGTCAACACCAGGTCATATATATGTTTTGAAGTGAACACCTTGAGTTAGCTCATGGTGGAGCCAAGGCAAGAGAATTTGGTAGAAATAAAACATGTGCTCAGGTATTTGAGGGGTAAAGTGGACTATGGTATGATATATATTGGAGATGGTGAAGAGATGTTGGAGGGGTATACAGACTCAAATTGGGAAGGTAGTGCATCAAAAAGGAAAAACACCTTATGGTGTTTCTTTATCTTGGGATCAACAATAATATTTTTTTTCAACAAGAAGTAGACTTATGTTGCACTTATCTTAGTAGAAGCATAATAGATGGCAGCTGGTACATCTGGTTGTGAGGCCATATGGTTTCACAATTTTCTTGCAATATTTCTTGATCAAGAGTTGGATCCCACAATTATTTACTATGATAATCAAAATTGTATCAAATTATCTGAGAATCCAATGTTTCATGATAGGTCCAAGCATATAGAGATGAGATATCACTTCATATGAGGCATGGTTCACAATGGAGCAATGAAGCTTTAGTATATTCCCACGGATCAACAAGTAGTTGATATTATGACCAAGCCCTTGGAAAAAGGGAACCTTGTGGCATCTGAGATAGACTTGGATTGGTGCAGAATTCCTTCCTCACTAAGAGGCAGTGTTGAAAATTATAACTCGAATAGGAACTTTTGCACAGGTTCCATGTGAACATGCGATAAGTAGTTCAAGATATTTTCAAAAAGTAATTCTATTTTTGAAAAGTAAATTAGATTTTGTAATTCACTTTAGTTAAAAAGTGAAAGTCTTATTTTTAGTAGTTGAATCTAAATTTTTTATTTCATGAATGTATGACTTAGACTAGGAGTAATCTCAAAAATAGATTAGGATTTTAGTCTTAGCCAAAACAATTAAAACAGGTCAAGATATATATTTCACACACACATGAATAATTAAGCAAGTTGATGGACTAAGA
>ML780682.1:208965-225713 GCA_009831015.1 Picea engelmannii
AGTCGTATGAACAAGTTTGTACAGTGATACAGACAGGTCATGTGGGTTGTACAATTGTTTTTGTCATTTCTGGTTTTTTCTAGTTGGATGCACCTCTTAGTTAGGTTATACAAGCTCAGTTTGGGGTGATTTCGATAACTGTGCAACTACTAGTTTTAAGCATCTTGTGGAGCTTTTCTTGTAAGTTTTTTGAACGAATGAAAATCCATTTTGGAAGGAGTAATTACATGTGTATGTGTGACATTGATTTTTTTGCTTCCACTATTTTATTTCCAACTATTGTGTGATTAATGATATGGTCTAAAATTTGATTTCGACATTAAAATTAAATTCAACAATTACTTGTTTAATTGATCATGGCGCTACTTGTACTTAGCATTGGATTTCTGCAAAATATCATGGACTTGTTGGTGAATGTGATGAATTTGCTCAATGAATCTGGTGGATTTTTCAGTCTCATATTGAACATGGGAAGATTTTTTCTGTGTGGCGGAAGGAGGTAGTGCAACATCAATGGTACCCAAGGGTTGGAATCCTAACCCCAACTAAAATGGGCTATGGTCGGTGGAGCTATGGAGAGCCATTTTGTAATTGTGTTGAACATAGGGGAGACTCTTATCCCATGTACGTGGATGCTTAGAATTTTACATGCACAGGATGTGTACAATCATCCAATTGACGACATTTGTTTGGTCTTTTGTTTGGGGGTGGAAAGAAGTGGATTTAGTGAGCTTGGTGTCCAATAGTGACCAAAGACGCAACCAAAATGTGATGAGGAACCTATTGTCATAGTCGGATATGATGGTCTCTAGTATCCAAAAATGGACCCACACTCATTCGAAGAAGAGCTTGGCATTATCTGTCGCTATGATATTATTCTTGTAGGCTGTGAGGATGACCATCTTCAAAAACCGATCAACGACCACAAATACACAATCATTGCCTTTCTTGGTGGATGAAAGACCAGACATGTAATCCATTGAGATGGATTCCCAAATATTTTTGGGAGTAGGAAGAGGGGTGTATAAGACTTGATTCTTGATGGTTGGCTTGGAAATGGCACAAGCAGTGAAAGATATGATATACTTGATGACATCCTATCGAATTTTTGGCCAATAATTTTTTTTCTGAAGAATGACCACAACTTTCTCCACGCCAAAATGTCTTGCCATCCGATTGTAGTGGGATTCCCAAATCAACTTCACATGCTCGCTTGTAGGAACACATAGATGGCCAAGATGGCATGATATATTGTACTAAATGTGAAAATTGGTGACAGTCATGCCTGTACCCAAGATTTGATAGGTGGTGTCGAAGTCTGGATCTTGTTGATAAAGTTGGGCCACTTAGATGCCTCATCTCCACAGGAATGGAGCACAATGGTGAGTGCAGCCATGGGAGGTCGAATGAGGCAGTCAGGGACATGATTTTAGATATTTGTCTTATACTTGATGGTGACATGAAACTGTTGCAGTTATGTGGACCACTTCTGATGGCGGTCATTATACAATTTCCATTGTGTTTGTATGAACTGCAGAGGCTTGTGATTAGTGTGGATGGTCATCTCCTTTCCCAGAATGTAATGTTTCCATTGACGACATGCTTGTACAATGGAATACATTTCCTTTCCATAGGTGGGGTATTTATAGATAGTATATGAGTGTGTCTCACTATGGTATGCCACTGGATGACCGTGTTGAGTGAGAATCACACCTACAACATAGTCATATGCATCAGTCTCAATCTCGAACGATTGTTGTAGATCGGGCAAGGAGAGTACTGGAGTTGAGCACAATTGATGCTTCAGATCATCGAATGTTCATTTTTGTTCCTCCCCCCACATGAAATGTTCCCTACCACTGCCCTTAGTCACTTGTATGAGGGTCCATTCAATATGGGAGAATCCCAACACGAACCATCGGTAGAAGTTGGCCAGTCCCAAGAAGCTCTGAATCTCGGTTAGTGTGGTTGGGGCTAGCCAGTCACAGATGACTTGGATCTTAGCTGGATCAACATGTACCCCATGCACATCAACAATTTATCCCAAAGGATCATTTTTCCATGTTAGCATATAGCTTGTGTTGTCGCAAAGTGCTCAAAACTTGTTGAATATTCCGCACATGCTCCTCCCAAGTTCTGTTGAAGATGAGGATGTCATCCAAATATACCACCACAAAAGAGTTGGTGAAGGGTCTCAATACATCATCCATCAACCTCATGAAAGTGGTTGGTGCATTTGTTAAGCCAACGGGCATGACCAACCATTCGAAGACACCTTATTTAGATTTGAAATTTGTCTTTCATACATCAATTGGTTCTATGGGAACCTGGTGGTAGCCATACTTTAGGTCAATATTGTTAAATAATTTTTACCCCTTGAGTTGGTCAAGAAGGTCATCAATCCTGTGAATTGGGTACCAGATCCTAACTATGATTTTGTTTAAGGATTTGTAATCAATGCAGAGTCGCCAAGTCCCATCCTTCTTCTGCACCAGTACGTTCAGGCTTCCACAAGGGGAGGAGTTGGGTCTGATGTGCCCCTTTTGAAGAAGCTCTTGGATCTGACCCTTGATTTTTTCATTTTCCATCAGTAAGCGAGGATAGACTGGTCCATTAGGAAGAGGTGCATCGGGGGTCACATCAATTGGATGCTTGACTTGGTAGTGAATCGATACCCTGGTGAGTGAGGAGAAGATGTCTTTGTACTCTTCCACGATCACCTCCACTTGCTTCTGCTACAAAGAGAGGCTCTGTGTAGAGGCCATGGATGTGGTGGTGACCTTCTTCTTACTGTGACCATGGATAAAAAATAAGATGAACTTCCTTGTATGTGAAATGACCTTACTGCATTGCTTAGTAGAGATTAAAGAAATAACTATAGGAGGCACTACCTCTGGTATCATGTACAATTTTCTACCCAAAGTAATAATAGCATTGTGGTGTCTAGACTCATACACACATGACGCTTACAAAAATATGGTTGTCCTACAAGAACATCACAAAATTCAAGGGGAGAAATATCAGACAATACCTCATCTTTGAAAGTCTTGATGCCATAGGGAAGATGACATTGTTGGCTAACACAGAGATATTTTCCTTGGTGAAGCTAATCGATGGTGTAGGGTTGCGGGTGAGGTTTCGTCAGCAGGTCCAATTACTTGACAACCTCTACTGAAATCAAGTTCTTTTGACTGCCTCTATCGACAATGAAATGAAGTGGATCCCCCTTTATCCACATATGTGAGTGAAACAGGTGTTCCCCTTCCTTTGGTTCTTTTGGTTCGCTTGGCCGGACTTTAGTGGTAGTGAAAATGGATTTGGTTTCAGCATCGATAATCCACTTCCCTCCGAGATTTGATTTGGAGTCAGAATTGGCCTCTAACTCAAAATCCTTCATCTTGGCCACACGTGACTTCTTGGAGCAACATTCTTCAGTGTTGTTCCAAGGTCTTTTATGGTAAACACACCATTTTCTTGTCTCCTTCTTCATCTTCTCATTTCCCTTCTTGTGTTGTGGCTTGGACTGGTTGTCCTAAGAGTGTCCATATTTTCTCTGTCTCTTGTTGTGTGGGTTGGGGCTGCCTTTGCCATACTTTAGCTGTGAGGAGTTTGCAGATCCAAACTCTTGCCTCTTCTGCTTAAATTTATGCTCGATCTTGACAATGTATCTATAAGTCGTACCTAATGAGGCGATGTAAAGAGAATCCATTTTTGTTTGAATGTATCTATGAAAACAAGTGCATTATTTGAGCACCAAATGTATCTTAGAGTCTTTGATACCCAATTTGGTGCACAGGGTACGAAAAATATTGGTGAAATCTGGTATTGTCTGGTCCCTTTCTTGACACAGGGTGGTCCATCTAGTGTATTGGTCCTCGTAGCTTCCAACATGGTAGTATTGTTATTTAATGGCATCCTAGAAGGAATCCCATGTAGGGGAAACCACAAATATTATAGATTCCTCTATGGTCCTTTTCTCAGAGTAACTGTCCCACTAGTCCTTAACATGGGGGGTGACCTTGAGGAGTGAAAAAGTAATATTTTCCTTATTGGAAAAATTGTGGACAGAAAAATACCCTTTGAGAAGATTCAACCATTTATCTACAACATTCGCATCTATCAGTCTTTCAAATAATGGAATATCAAAATTTACTTGTACATTAAAGGGGGTTGCATGGCCTCTTGATGAAGATGCTTCTCATGTGGGAAGCCGCCAAAGGATCTGCACAAAGTTGTCCATCATTTCATTCCTTTTTCGTTCAAGGGATTCCTCGAGAAACATTTTAAAATGATCTCATGGTCCATGATCTTTATTTTTGTCTCCCATGGGTTGTTGTTGGGCTTAGCACGACCGATCTTTCAATGAATCGATTGGTTCAAGTCCCAACTTCTTGTACCCAGATCTTGTCGGGGACATGAACGAAGAAAAATAAATGAAGAGTAGACTGCTCTAATACCACTAATCCGGATTTAGGATCAGAACGAACTGATTAACATAATGAATACAATAAACACAGAGATATGAAGAACAACACAAATATCTAGTGAATAATATCTTCTATTGAATAAATGAAATAGGCTGAAGCTGCAAAACTATACAATTGAAACACTTGCTCGAATGGTAGTACCTATCTATGAGAAGTGATGTGGATTCTACGTGCATCTGTCTAAGAAAAATGATTACAGTGAGGCTTTAGAGACCTTTTTGATATTACTCATGAATACCAAAACCCTAGACATCAAAAAACCTAACCCTAGGAGGTGAAACACCAAACGTTATGTGGGCCCTATGGGTAAGTTGGTACCTCAACTTCTCGGGGTCGTAACGTTTGCATACGACCTTCGTTTTAGGTGTGTGATAGCCCGTTGGAAAGGTATTTTAGATAAATACACATTACACCATCAAAATATGACTTTGTTTATAGTTTGACTTTGGCGAGCCAAAAAACAAATGTTAAGGGCCCCAAAACGGCCCTAGAAGTACAACAAAATGTGCTGACATGAAAACATACAAAATAAGCCAGCTGGATTAGGTGGGAGTCTACCAATATCCACCTAGAAGATGTGTAGGTATTCAGACATCCCCGGAAGTGTATAATCCACCATTACAAATAAGTACAAAATAACGTGTTGAACTAAAACTGTGAAGTGGAGCCAGTTGGAATAGGTGGGTGGCCACCAATATCCACCTAGATCAAGCACCCCCAAAATAACAACAAATTCCCTAGGAAATTTCACTTGAGTTTCTCACCCAAAACATGGCACATAAGGTCCCAAAGGAAGAAGTTTTGGGTGTTCCAAAATATGCAAGAGCAATAGGTTAAAAAACTAAAAAGGATGCATGTTAAGAGGAAATAAACCCAGTTGAGGTTTTGGGGTCTCAAACAATACTCTAAAGATGCATTTGGAGTATCTAGCATACATCCAATACAAGTCAAAGAATAAGTTGGCAACAAAGTAATTGTTTTCATGAGAATGAGAGGCTTTTGTCAAGTTTCTCAAATCCCAAAAAATTGAAGAAGAGAACTAGTAGTTGAAATCACACGACATATGGCTAATGGATAAAATATGGGGATCGTAATTCTAAATTATTCCACAAGCAGATCAACATAAGGTGATTTCACAACAATGTGTCAGAGATCAAACTAGTGGATGGAACTTGGTTCACCAACTCCAAATACATCATGATTGCTGCTCATGAGATCCTTTGTGATATCTACATTGAGGGGATCCCCCATCACAGGAAGAATTGGAAGAAATGTTAAGCAAGGGAAGTAAATGAGATAACATCATTCTAAGGAATGAAATCTTAGA
Source organism: Picea engelmannii (assembly GCA_009831015.1). Classification (NCBI taxonomy): domain Eukaryota; kingdom Viridiplantae; phylum Streptophyta; class Pinopsida; order Pinales; family Pinaceae; genus Picea; species Picea engelmannii. The sequence continues at coordinate 214,780 of ML780682.1, forward strand.
GGAAGAGATTAATGAGTGACTATGCTCAATGAGGATCTCGACCACTCGTTGGTCATTTATACAAGGCATGTTGATAGATCATTAAGCAAGATCTCATATTCATTCTTAAATATTCAAGGAAGGGATTTAATTTGGAAGGGTGAATTAATTCTTTATTTCTCACACTCATCTCAATGAAAAAAAATACATTCTCCTTTGATTGATTTTTCCTAATTTCTCTTTGCAATGTCTCATATAAAATCTTATCAAAGTTCATAACAACAACATTAAGCCCTCCTCTTCCTAAACTTGTCTCAAATGAGAAAGTATCATTTGTGAAGGGTAGGTTGATCAATTAAAACATTGTGCTAGTGCATGAAGCTATTTACTCTACTAGGTTTGCACATAGAACCTAGCATGCTTATTGTTGGAACAACCAATTCATCTTTCCTCTCGATTTTTTGGACACATTCAATGAATAGTAAAAGGTGACGAGGGATTTGACTAGAAAGGTTAACTAGGAAATCAATTGGTCGATTAGATTGAATAAAGGTGGTCCCCACTTAGTTGATTGATGAGTAAGTCAAGGAAAAAACGTAGGAGATCTAGGTGCACCTAAGGTGATCAAAGTCGATTATGTCTTCCTCATTCTAAAGGAGAGAGTTATAGTCATTGCATGTTGAATTATGTTCAGTTGTGCTTCAATGTTGTAATGGTCTCTTTAGACATCGCCTCTTCTTGGAATTCAAAACTCTTCACTTCTATAATTATATTCTCCAACAAGGTACCAGAGGTCTTGGTTGAGGCCCATGTGTAATCTATTAGTATTTTGGAGGTTATTGGTTATACACACTTTTGTTGAGTTGAATCTATCAGAAAAATGACTAACGACTTTAACTTGAAGACTAAATATGGAATTGCCTAACTAATCAACTTTATTGTAGCTAACATAGAAGGAGGGGATTTCATGACTCAGGTCTTATTTTTACTAAAGTGGAGTGTGTCAACTATAAATTTAGTCATATGTTGTTTGTTGTTGAATCATTCGCTCATCTAGTGGGTTTTGGGGCTATATTTCACAAACAATTAGTTTCTTGTTAAACAAAATCTTGCAACTTATGACATTATATCCATATACAAACCATGGTTTTGTTGACTCATGCTTAGCTACACCATTTGTCAAATTCTATAAATTTTCATCCAACCAAGATGACTTAAGTGGTTGTTACACTTCATGATATTCTAATTCCACTTGGGGGATCACTTCCAAGTCCTTTTTCAAACAAATCCATAAAGAAACATGTATAATACTGATTGAGTGAGATACAAAGTATGACAAAATGACAAAGAAGATGTGAAAATGAAGAGAGACGTGTGAATCAGCAAAGACGACAAAGCAAATGTGAATACAAATCAATTTATGAGTTGAGGTATTTTTTTCACTGTAGTGTTACTGCCAGGTTTACTCATTGGTGAACTATGAGGTATTTAGTTTGGTGCTGAGAATTTCACGTTGTGGCGGTCTAGATTTGGTTCGAACCCCAACGACCACAATAATGCCTTCTAAAAGGTTATAAAAATACTATCAACTCTGTACGCCCACCATGGGGCTCAAACCCACGACCACAAGGTTAAGAGCCTTGTGCTCTACCAACTAAGCTAGACAGGCGATGGGAGCTAAATGGAATCCTTTCCATTCAACTTGGTTACTTGGTTTAAAGAAGCACTTCAGAGTCCATGACTACTCTGAAAACTTGAAGGCTCGAATAACCATCTTCAACCTGAATGGAAAATCTTCCATTTGGTGGGAAGACCTTAAGAATGTGAAAGGAATACATGAAGAACACTTATCATGGAAATAGTTTGAGAAACACTTCAAGAATTAGTATCTATCAGAGAAATAATTTTATGGGAAGACTAAGGAGTTCTATGAACTCAAGCTGGGACAACTCATCGTAGAGGAATATGTCAATAAAGTCCTTGAGTTGTTGAGGTATGTACCCTACATAAAGGATGAAAAGGTAAAAGTGCAACGATTTATTAGTGGGTTACCTCAGACCTACCAGAACAAGATTGATTTTGACGAGCCAAAGATCTTAGAAGACACTATCTGAAAGGCAAGGTATTGTTATGAACAGTTCAGGAGTCAGACAAAACCTCATGAGGACTGGAAGAAGAAGCGTAGTTCGGTATTCTAGAAGAAGGGGTTCAAATCCTCAATATTTAAGAACTATATGAAGGACTCTAGGATAAGCCTTCCTACTAGAAGTGTATATCATCAAACTTTCCCCTCCCATAGTGGGAATAAACCTTTTGGAGCAAGTCTACAAAAGACTGATAACCCAAAGAAGGAGCCCTTGAAATGTTGGGGTTGTGGAGAAGAACATCTACTGAGGGATTTTCCACACAGACAAAAGAATAGTAGGAGATTCTACAATATCCAAGAAGCTACCACATTCAATGATGTGGCTAGGAGCATGCCATGGATTTATGTAGCTTCGGATAATAAACAAGCCGACCACCAAGCTTCAGTGGTGGAGATGGAAGGTATGATCGTCAACCATCAAATTTCTATTTTAATTGACCCTGGTTCTAATTTGAATTATGTGGCCCCTCGGACTGTTGATAAGTGTAAACTGCAACCAATTAGACATGTTAAGCCATGGTTATTACAACTAGCCACAGGCACCAAAAGAAAATTAGCAGAGGTCATACTAGCTTACCGGTTCATTATGGATGGATTTCCCACCCAAGCAACCCTTAACATACTTCCCCTAGGATCTTATGACCTATTGATTGGTATGGACTGGTTAGTTTCTTACAAAACTAAGTTGGAATGTTACCATAAAACTTTAGAATGTGTAAATGAAGGAGGGAGAAAAATAACCCTCCAAGGGATTCAGAAGCCTGTCTCAGTGAGACAAATATCATCCCTTCAATTGAAAAAGTATTTTAGAAAGGCATGTCCTCTATATGAAATACAGGTGTTGGAATATGTTGAGGATGACAAACCAAACCTAGAGGACCACCCCATATTAAGATAATATATAGATGTGTTCCCAGAAGAGGTATCAGGTCTACCTCCGAGAAGAGACGTTGACTTCTCGATAGAACTTGCACCAGGAGAAGTGTCAGTGTCTGGGGCACCCTATAGGATGAGTACACATGAGCTAGTTGAGCTCAAGCTACAACTAAAAGAAATGATGGAAAAATGATACATCTGTCCCAATGTATCTCTATGGGGAGCTCCAGTCTTGTTTGTAAAGAAGAAAGATGGCACACTTTGACTGTGCATAGATTATAAACAAATCAATAAGACAACCATAAAGAACTTAAGTTCGGATACCATCAAGTCTGAAACAAGGATGGAGACATCCACAAAATAGCCTTCAGGACTAGATATGGTCACTATGAATTTGTGGTGGTGCCATTTGGATTAACCAATGCCCCTGCCACTTTTATGTTCTTGATGAATAATTTACTCGAAAAATTCCTAGAAAGATTTGTATTGGTTTTCATTGATGATATCCTAATCTAATCTAAGAACAGAGAGGATCATGAATAACATCTTATACTTTTACTTCAATTACCAAGAGAACATCATCTCTACGCTAAGTTTAACAAGTGTGACTTTTTCCAGAAGCAAGTCCATTACTTAGGCCATGTTATTTCTAAAGGAGTGGTAGTAGACCCTGAAAAGATAAGATCTATTATGGAATGGCCTACCCCAAAGGATATATCTGATATCATATCCTTTATGGTCTTAGCAGGATATTATAGAAGGTTCATAATACAATTTTCCAAAATTGGTTGTCTAATCACTGCCCTTCAGAAAAAGGGGGTTAAATTCACATAGACATCAGAATGTGAAGAAAGATTTTAGGAACCAAAATACCTTTTGACCCATGCACCCGTGATGAATATTGCAGACCCTAATAATGACTTGCTCGTGTGCATATATTCCTACAAGGAAGGACTCAGACGAGTCCTTATGCAAGAAGGGTGTGTAATTTTCTACAAATCCATAAAATTGAATGAGCATGAAATCAATTATGTGACCCATGATCTAGAGTTGGCTATCATAGTGCATTCTTTAAAAATGTGGAGGCAATACCTCATGGGTAGGATATTTTTACTTATGACAGACCACTGTGGATTGAGGCACTTGTTTGATCAGCCAAAATTCAATGCTAGACAAGCTAGGTGGATGGATCTTCTTAGTGAGTTGGATTTCGAAATCAAACACATCAAGGGAAAGGAAAATAGGGTGATCGATTCCCTTAGCAGAAGTGTGAAAATGATTCACCTGGAAGTGGTGAGAACCTATGAAATAGATTTCAAGGAAAGAGTCAGGAATGCACAAGAAACATATGCATTCTTCAATACCGTGACATCATACCTAAATCAAGAGCCCACGGGGATAAAGTATGAAGGCTATCATATGTTGGATGAAGGTTTTTTGACTTACAGAAACAGATTGTATATCCCAAGTTGTGATGACTTGAAAAGATTCATAATGGATGAACTGCACAAGAGACCATATATTGGTCACCCACGATATCAGAAAATGATCACGACCACTAGGAAACAATTCTATTGGCATGTATTGAAAAAGGACATAGTTGATTATTTAGCTAAGTGTCTAAAAATTTGGCAAGTTAAGGTAGAACATCGGTCCCAAACAAGTTTTTTACAACCTCTACCAATTCCAGAATGGAAATGGGAAACCACCTCCATGGATTTCATCACCGGATTACCAAAATAAGCCAAGTAGAATGATGCCATCATGGTAGTGGTGGACAAATTGAGCAACTTTTCTCACTTCGTTCCTGTCAAATCGACTTGCAAGGCAATTGATATTGCCAACATCTTCATGAAGGAGATATCTAGACTACATGGCATGCCTAGGGATATTGTATCTGACGGAGACATAAAATTCACTTCAAGCTTTTGGAAATCCTTGATGGTTGGTTTTGAGACTAATTTTTTGTTTACAATAGCCTATCACCCTCAAACTGATGGACATACAGAAAGAGTAAACCGAATATTAGAAGACATGCTAAGAATGCATGTAATGCATTAGCCTAAGAAGTGGGAAGACTACCTACCATTGGTATAATTTTCCTACAACAACAGTTATCAAGAGTCGTTGAAGACGAGCCCTTTCGAAGCCCTCTATGGTAGACAATGTAAGACTCCATTAAGATGGAGTAATCCAGTGGATAGAATTTCAATCAGACCCGACATGCTGAAAGAAATGGAACAACAAGTGATTCAAATAAAGAAAAATTTGAAAATTTCTCAGGATAGACAGAAGAGTTACGCCGATAGAAAAGGAACTCCCGGAGAGTTCAAGACAGGAGACCATGTTTATCTCAGGGTTAGTCCCAGGAAGAGTTCTCTGAGAATGGGAGTTGACGCCAAGATGGCACCTCAGTATTGTGGACCCTTTGAATTCTTATATAGAGTGGAACCTGTAGCCTATAGGCTAGCACTCTCTCCTACAGTAAAGGAACATAATGTTTTCCATGTTTCATTATTGAAGAAATATGTACATGATTATAATCATATAATTTAATGGTCTGTGATCCAGGTGGATCCGGAGGGATAATTCCTTCCATAAACTCAATGCATACTAGACAGGAAGGAAACCCCACTCAGGAACCAAACCATTGCACAGGTCAAGGTGTAGTGGAAACACTTTGGCTCAAATGAGGCTATGTGGGAAATGGAGGATGCCATGAGGAAGACATATCCATTTTTGTTTACTTTTGTATATACAGAGCATGTTGACAGACAGAACATCGAGGACGATGTTCCTTTAAGGCGGAGGGAATTGTAACACCCTGTTTTCCCCAATTTGTAAATATAACTATGTTGGCCAAGGGACTATGGAAAACTCAATATGTGTGAATTTTTTATTTGATGGACCTTTATATAAAAGGTCAATGAATGTAAATTATGTTATTTACTATAAAATGGATAAGTGTTTCATGACTTTTGAAAAGGGGGTGTACTAAGAGAGACCATGATTGCTATGAAAGAGATAGAGAAGGGGACCAGGAATGGTTGCGTTAACCTCCACCAAACCAGTACCTTACTAGATTTAATTACTTAGGACTAGAAGAGTCCTCTGACCCAATAATGAATTACAATCAGGTTGGTAGGTGAGAAGACCGAGATAGAGACATTATGTTGATATGAACCTGTTCATTTGAAGAGGATACCTATTTCAGAATCCTTGTTGTGCGACTGGGATTCTAGGCCCAAGTCCTTACCCATTTCATGATAAATCTCAGGAAGGATAACAAATTTCAAGCCCTGAAAAGGGGAGGTCTCTTCATTTGGAAGACAAGCAGACGAGACCTGTTCGAGAGGACCCATGTGACCAATACCCTGGAACCTTAGGCTAAGCCTAGGGAAGCTACGTCCTCCTGGCTTCGGAGCTCCGGAAGTCCGAGACTTTGAAGTATGACCAACCTTACCAACGTTATACTGGTCGAAGGTAAACGGGAGACTTGGTTTCCCGTAAGGTTGACTGGCATTAGGAAGTTCTCAAGGTAGTTAGGTGAACCTATATTACCAACTAAACTGGGATCCAAAACCTCAAAGGTCAGAGCCGTGAAGGACCCATAACCATAGATCAAGAGATCCTTTGGGTCCTTTCCCAGTCATCAATATATTGGGGACGCATAGAGATAGCCCCTTTAGTTTGGAGATTGGACCCTTCGGGAGATGAGATGAATTTGCATCACAACACTCCCGAACGTCGAATCCCTGAGTTAACAAGAGTCGTAGATCTATAAATCTACAGGTCGAATCTCGACCATGAGATCTGAGGAATGTTATAAGTCTGTCAGTCTGGGGTGACGTGGTGCAATGACATCACCCAGGGTGACGTGGACCCCAGCTTGACGTTCCACATGTCACCCAAATTTGTGTGTATTACATACCCTATAGGCCCATTGTAACGCAACACATGTCACACTGACATGTCCTATGTGTTAGTTCCTGGTACATGTATGCCTAGACAACATGTTTGGTGAAGTGACCGAGACTCTAGGAGTCCGGGACTTCGGGACTCTGGAGGATCTGGGATGTAGTACGGTAGAGAGATCGAACATCCCGAAAGTCGAAGCCACATGGTGATCTTACAGGACTTTGGAAGTTCAGAACTCTGGGTGGACTCGTGCGTAGATAATAAAGAGGAATGAAGCATCGAAGCGTCGAATCCCTCCACAACTGATATAGGAGAAAGAGAGTAAGTCCAGTCATGGGATCAGATAGTGTATGGTCTTCCACCGTGGAGGAAGGAACTTGAAAATAGCACGTGTAAGGTGGATCTATGTGGATGCCACGTGGCCCTCAACCAATGAACGCTTGAAGAACTTCGAAGAGATATATCTATCAGTTCGGGGTTTGGTTTTGAGCATGGATACCATGGTTGGAAACTATGGATGAGCAAAGTGTGGTAGAAAGCCTCGAATGAAGGGTTTGATCACTTAAGGAGAACGGAATTTTGATACCCCATCCCTAGGAAATTCACTTAGGGGTCAGGTGTGTTACAATGAAGAGAAAGATATGTCACCTATACTCATTCATAATAAGTATTACGTTACACTCATTGCATGCTCAAAGGACCTTCTTCACATTGATTATACATGTGTGTGTGTGAGAGAGAGGAGAAGAATTTCCATGATGCATGTGTGATAAATTGGTGTAAGCTTACAAAATTCCATAGGCATGTAAAACACTAGAACTTTCGAGGAGGTCACCATCCTAGTACTACTCTAGCCCAAACATGCTTAAATGTAGAGTTTTGATGGGATTCAATGCATAATACCACTAGGAAATCATGACATGATGGTTGTAATTAACAAATGGAGATGTAATTACATTACATTCCCCATCAAAAGGGTGAATATCATGGTTAATCAAACCATGGGCTCAAAAACAGTGATTTAGTGGAAAAGGTGGATGACCACTGAGATCCACCTAGATTAGTCCTCCCCCCTTAAGAAGCAGTTATCTCCATTGCATCAAGTTCCCTCGAGAGATGGAGAAACTTTTGTTGAATCTAAACCTTGGTGAGTCACTTGCCTTGCTGAAGTAGTTGTCTTTCTTGTACTTGGAATTAGCCTATTGAAGGATGTCATGAACATGTTGTTGGAGGTGTTGGATCCGTTCAACAAATATAGATGCATGATCTGCCTTGGTTTGAGTGTGCGAGGACTCTGTCGGTGAAAATGCAACATGAAGAGCTATATCAATGGGGGCTAATGGTTGGAACCCCAAGCACACCTAAAAAGGGTCGTGTCCAATAGATCTATGAAGAGATCTATTATAGCTAGGATGAACATATGGAAGTCTCTCATTCTTTGGAAGGGATCATCTATAAATTGTGTATATTTTAACCTTGTACAATATTTCTTGCAAACAGATTTTTCAGTAAAAGAACAGAAAAGATAAAATGGAAAATACAAACATTACACAAAGATTTTTCCCCTGGAAAACCAAAATATTCTATAGTCATTGATAATGATACATTTTTTACAATACAATATACATATAGGAGCCAACAACATCCAAATCCCTAACCCAATGACCTAGATTAGTCAACAACCCTAATTCCTTAACCGAAAATAGAAAACCATCGACAAAAAACCATGTGTTGCAAAACTGCCCAACAATGGACATGAAAATCGAGGCAACATGAAAAACGAGGAAAACATGCGACACATTTCCCAAGGAAAAAAAATATAACACATACCCAACACATACTCATGCAAATAATATAACACATACCCAACAAATTGGACTATTGGTTAAGGGAGCATCGAACTCCAAGTTAATGGAATGCTTGACTTGGTACTGTAGAGGTACACTTATAGGTAAAAAATTATCTTTGTTCTCCTCTACAATCTTGTCGACCTACTTATGTTATATAGAAAGGTCTTAGACCAAGATTGCAGTGGTTGCAATGACCTTTTTTTCACCATATGACTGGATCGTGAAGAGGGAAATATTTGTGGTGTGCGATATTACTTTGTAGCATTATTTTGTTGAGATCAATGAAATGGAAATATTCATAACTACCTTTAGAATCCTGTAGAGCTTCCCCCTCAGAGTAACAATGATACTACGGGGTCAAGACTCATAAACAACATGACATTTCCACATATATGGTTGTCCTAAAAGAACATCACAAACTTCAAGTGGAGAAACATCACATAATACCTCATATTTGAAGGGATTGATGTCATAGGACAAATGACACTGTTGGATGGCGTGAAGGCCTCGTCCCTGACTCAATCACCCAATGGTGTATGGTTGGGGGTGTCATATCAACGATAACTTCAATCTCTTGATGACCTCGACCGAGATCGCATTTTTCTGGCTCCCGTTGTCAACAATGAAATGTAGTAGGTTCCCCCTCACTCACATTTTTGAATGGAAGAGGTGCTCCCCCTCCTCAAGCTCCTTCGACTTGTTTGGTTGGATATTTTCGATTTTTATGGTAGCACTAGGTTCTACATCAATGATTTTCTTTTCCTATTATGAATGGAAGTTTGATTTAGTGTCCAAATCCTTTTCTTTGAGCTAAGAAAACAAGGACTATTTCAAGAAACATTCATCAGTGTTGTGCCAAAGTAATTTGTGGAACTTGCACCACTTTCTAGTGTCCTTCTTCATCTTCATGTTATCCTTATTTTCTTTTGGCTTGGACTGGTTGTATTGAGGTTGGAATTTATTTCTTTGTCCCTTGTTCTGTGAGTTAGGGCCACATTTTCCATGCTTCTATTGTTGTGGATTTGTAGACCTGAACTCTCACTTATGTTTTGTTGCTTAAGCTTCTTCTCAATTTTGGCAACATATTCATAGGAAGCTCCCAATGAGGAGATTCCCAAGAAATCCATCTATGTTTGGATGTACTCATGTAGGCCATTGTGGTACTTTAGAACCAAGTTTCTCTCAAAATATTAAATAACAAACTTTGAGCGCAGGGTATGGAAGATGTTGGTATACTCTGGCATTGTCTGGTGTCTCTCCTAACACAAAGTCATCCATATCATATATTGGTCATCATAGCTTCCAACATGGTAGAAATTATCCTTGAGGGCATCCACAAAGGCATCCCAGGTGGGTTCTTTCTGGAATGGTGTATATTTATTGTTGGCACAGGGGCAGAACTAGGGTTCAACGCTTCAACAATGCACCAACAAAACCCTAACTACCGGCCCTTTCGGAAACACTTGCTAAGCAGACGATGTTAAGACATAATATTGGCTCATTAACCCTTAATTGGGGCATATTATATTAGTAATGTTATTTTATTTATGTCGGCTTGCTCATTAAACCTTAATTGGGGCATATTAGATTAGCAATGTTATTTTATTTATGTCAGCTTTAGGCCATTAGTTGTAATTATACCTCCTAGTCTCCTATATATACCAAGGAGACATTTTCATTTGGAATCATCTTGTACTTGAACATTTAAGTGGGGTAAAAGGAGGTTGCCCCCTCGAAGAGGCTTATTATCTGAAATTATCTCTTTTTCAAGGTGTTGAGTACTTTTTCTGAGGTTTTTCTATGCTATATTGATATTTGGTTCTTAACATATGGTATCAGAGCTCAAGGTCTTGGGGTTTCGTTGCTACATCTGAGACATCGTGGCATTTTTGCTATAACTTTTTTTCTACAATGTTTCAGAAGGAACCGTTTGGAGGGTATTTAGTACACGGATCAAGACCCTGAACTTCGGAGGAAATTTACATAAATTAGTAAGGCATCTATGGTAAAAAGTTCAGCTACTGGGTCATCATAAATTTGTATATACACCTTGTGTAAGATAGGGTATTTGACTAGTCCTATTGACTAGTCTCAAGAAGGTGTTCCAAGTAAAACAATCATAACTTCTTGCTAGAGTATCCAAATTGAGTGGGACTGGTTGCATT